>VYXC01009754.1:523455-760921 GCA_013397175.1 Platysteira castanea
GGGGCGGGCGGACACCAAGGGCCAACAGGGGATAAGATTACATTAGGGAGCCTGGAAACACCATAGACCTCGCTGGGGACCATCCCCCCAGGGGTATGGGGGGGTGCCTGGGGGGCACCTCCACACTCATCCACATGGTTTTTGAACACTTCCAGGGATAGTGGCTCCACCACTCCTGTTTCAGCACTTGACAATCTTTTCCATGAAGAAATTTTTCCCAATATCTAATCTAAACCTCCCTGATGCAATTTGAGGCCATTTCCTCTTGTCCTGTCACTTGCTTCCTGGGAGAAGAGACTGACCCCCACCTCACTACAGCCTCCTTTCAGGTGGTTGTAGAGAGCATTCAGGTCTCCCCTGAGCCCCCTTTACTCCAGGTTAAACAATCTCAGTTCCTTCAGCCACTACTTATAAGTCTTGTGATCCCCACCCTCCACCTCAGCCTCTTCCTTGCTGCTGATTTTTGCAGACTGCTCTCAGGGTTCCTCCCTCAGTCCAGAACTCCCTCCTCTTAGGACACTGAAAAACACTAAATCCAGTAACACTTCTAAGTGAGAGTTGTTAGACATGACCAATAAAGCAACTTGAATCTACCCTCCAAAAATTCTTTTTCAGGCCTTCTACACCCTCTTCCTAGAGGAATATAATAGACTTGTCCATCACTTCCTCGTTCTACAAACAAAATCATGTTGTGGTATCCATACATCAATGACATGAAACAGGCAACTGCCCACCCTGTAAACATATTTCCTCTAGATCAGTTGCAATAGATTCAAATGTATACATGGAAAAACTTGCACCAATCTAACTAAACTGATTTAAATATCAATGCAATTTAGATCAGTGTCACTTCTTTTTCAGGAAGAGCCTTAAATAGCCATTTCTTTCCATTCAATATAGATATTCTCTGGAACTAACATGACTTTCGAGTTTGCAGCAGCACAGATACCCTTTACTTAGGTTTGGTTTAACTCCATCAAAGTGGATGAAACTGTCCACCGACTCTGAAAAGCTCTGACTTAGTTCTATGGTGGAAGATATGCCTTTAAGAACTAAATACAAAAATATTACATTCCAAAGTTACTTATCTGTCTGATGTACACTACCTTGTTCTTGGTCTCTTATCTCAAATAAATCCCAATTATCTTTCTTTCCTCTTCCTATGCCTATTTGAAGAAAACAATTTAAATTCTTTTTTTTGCCTTGCACTTATTACTTTCTGCTCCCAGTTCAGTTGTTATACCATGTCTAACACTGTATGCTATTTAAAAAATAGCTGTATTTAATCCTCAAAAAAAGTTTCTTTTCTAATATATAATTATATAAGAAAGTAATGTTGACAGGTCTATCAAAGTGTTTGCCCCCACATGCCATTATGAGTGGACCAAAAAAAAAAATGTTGCAACCTAGATTAGATTACAGGTCTGAAAGCAGGCTATTCTAGTAGCAATTACAAAAAGGTTGCTTATTTGTATAAAAATAGCCAAGAAGATGTACCTTAAGACATAAAATTAGAAGTTTGGTAAAACATGGCTTAGGTGCAACTCAGGGCTCAGTAAAGTGATTATCAGAGCCATACATCTAAGAAACAAAAGATATACATAGAAAGTCATTATAAAGTCCTTATTGGAAGAAAAAGAGCCATGGATTTTTTAAAAAATAACTCCTGCAACAATCACAGCTCCAATATCATGAACACCTGACTTTCAATTCAACTGTTTTTGGAAAAATTCAGTTCTAATGTCAGGCAATCATTCTTATATAGAGGACAATACTGAGAACACAGAGAACACACTGCATCTCTCCTTCTGCCTAGGAGTACTTAATTATAGCCCAGGGCTCAGTCAGCTGGATACCTACGAGCTAAGTCAGCGGTCCCTGACTTTTTGTCTATTCTCTTGAGAAAGATGGCAATAACCTGAACCTCACCAGGATCAACTTATTTGCTTTGTCTTGATAGTTGCTGCTGCTGCCTTGGTTCCTGTTGATCCCGGCACAAGAAGTACAGTGCACAGAGACAGGGTAGATCCAGCAGTATTTATACATGTGGAATCCACACTGCCCTATGGATTTATTCCATGCCATTAAGATGAACTCACCAATTATGAACTACTGAGCTAACATGTACTGTATGTAAATGCTAAATATATTTAACAGTGCTATGTGAAAAAGGGTTAAGACATGATATCTTGCTTTACATATGAAAAATGACTCAAAGATACTCATCTCAATCAGAAATAAAACACTAATGTTGCCATTATGGTATTACTGTTTGCCTATTTTCTTTTAATTTTATTACAACTGGACTAATTTTTCAGATACAAATTGTGGCTTTTGTTCTGTCTAGTAAGTTCTGAGATTTGTGGTTTAAGAAATAATATGTCTTTCCTATAAGAAATAGCCCTGAGACAAGCAAAAAGCATTTTGGGCATAAGTTCTATGAACAATCAGATTGAATATTTCCCCACAAAGCCAGGAAGAAAAATATTTTCAAAATATTTTCAAAGTGAGTTAATTTGGAGGAAAAAAAAACCAAAACATATCCTGTTCTCCAGTTTCATACAGCTGGTAACTGTACCATGGCTTTTAGTGAAACAGCATCACTCCATAGTCTTCCTGAAGCCACTGTGGTATAAATAGGATTTTTTTAAAAATTAAAAAAAAAAAAAAAAAAAAATTAAGGGTCTTGTAACAGCCTACCATGTCTGGATTCCTTTAACCCACTTTTGGAATGCATAAAATATCAATAATTCTTATGGACATGTTATTTTCAGGGACCTCCTGCTGTCAAAGAAAAGTAGTCCTATTGGCAAGAGTGAATAATGTGATCAAAAATGCTGTAATTTAGCAACAAGGGTTTGAGCCACAGCTGTCTCTGCTACATCATTCTCTCACTCACTGATCAAGATCACTCAGTTGTCAGAGTCATACATGGGCTTTGCAGACAACCCTGACTTCAGACATGACCAGATGCCAGCTTATAGCTGTGGCTCAGTTACTTTGAACAAGAGTCTTTAAAGGATGCTGAATTCTGTCATCAGGAAGAGAGTAACCTCTCTTTGGAAGGCATAAATACATTAATAGTGACTTTATACAACAATTTGAAAATTAATACCAACAGAAAAGGTCACAAATGTAAAAGAGAAGAATATAAGGAAGAAAAAGAAAGGCTGAGTCCCTTGAAGGGAAAGAATTCTGCAACTAAGCTGCCAAAAAAAAACCAGTCCAAGAAGGAAAAAAAAGATTTTTCTATAAATGTAAAGTATTTTTATTCATTGTAAGTAAACTCTAGGGAGACCTATCTAGATGAGCTTTGCAGAGTGTCAGGCTAGATATGCTATGCAAAATATTTCTTCTCTTCTAATCTTGAGCAGCTTCTGTGCTGTTAATAAATCCTGGTTTTAATTAGACCACTTGAGTCTCAGACTTTTTAAGGAAAGTTTCATACAGGTTGTTCCACAGAGACAAAACTTTCAATCACAAAAAGGTAGTGTAAGAAAAGTGTCCAATAGGGATTCCCAGACAAAGAGGGCAATTTTGCACTTCTTTTACAGAGCTATATTACTACAGCAATACTAAGGTCATAGGCATTCTTCTTCCACAAACCAAGTGCAAGAAGCTAATTCAAAAGAAACAGTGAAGAACAGAACATCTATGCTCTTTTTTGTTCCCCTAACTTTAAATACCTAGTCAGATAAAAGGATTGGTAAGTACTTGCATACTACCAAATGACAAAACCCCAAATACAAGACAGTAATTTCAGAGACCAGACTTGCAAAAAGGTTTTCAAATGCAGCTTCTGATTTTATCAGCCTTTTTTGTGTCCCAATATGAAATGAATTTAATGGATCATCTTTTCTGAAAGCATTGAGAAGGCCTATTTAGATTACATTGTCAGTTCAAATAGCAGACATGTAATAAATAGGAAAAGTACAGAGAGCTCTTCAGTCAAGAGAATGCTTAAAGACATCTGTTTTAATAGCTAACGAAATTTCAAGTGAAAAAAATTTGAAAGATCAGGAATTTAAAAACTTTGACAAATCATGTGACAAATAGCAAATAGCTACTAGTGTGAAATAGCAAATATGTGACAAAGTATTCTGTTCAGCCACTCTCTAATCTCCTTGAATCTTCTTTCATTCATGATTGGACAAATACAAAGGAAAAAAACGTTGAATATCATTTGATAATAAATTTCTGAATATGACTCTTGAAGTACATCTTGTAAACATAAAAAAAATGCTTTGCCAGTTACAATACACGTGCTATTTCTACTATTATAGTATTTGCTTTATCGTGACCCCCTATTTTGCATACAGTTCCGAATAACAAATACCAGCAGCAAGTTATATTGCAGCAAACAAACTGTCACAATACTTTCAGGACATATTTGGTCTGCAAATTTCACAAACTAGCTGTTGCCATCAGCAGAGAGGCATTGCAGCTGTCACCACCTTTGAATCTGCTTAATAATTATCCTCTAAAGAATACACAAACAAACCAACACAAGACATTAACTATAAAATCCACATGGAAAGAGAGCATTGCAAAATGCACCTATTGTATTTTGCAAGCATTGCTGTAACTACTGACTGAACAGAGGTTCTTCCACCAGGCAAACAGCATTAAATAATTATCTCAAATTTACCATGTGCATCTCATTCTCTTAGAAAACTTTCCTCAGTTTTTTTCCCTTTTAAAGATTGTAAAATGATATGGATCAGTAATATAATTCTTTCCTTTTCTCAGTTTAGAAATATTTCTTTTTCCTTAGTTTTGAACTGCACCTGTTATATGACACACTGCTGTGGCAAAAGCTCTGCATATAAAGGCTGTAAAAGGCATGTCCAACATGAAAGACAAAGAATGGTCTAAAATGGGATTTCAGTGACAATAGTCTGACTCAGTGGAAACTAATTTTGGGTTGAGGCGGGGAAGGAGGGAGAAAAATCAAAGCTTTTCAAGTATTTTTCTCTTGACCTGAGAAGGAGCATGTGGGACACTTAAAAAATCTTATGACAGATAATGAAGACCTTCATGAAGACTCCCAGGTCCACCTGAAATAGCAACCTGCTCAAAAGAAAGAAACACTTGTCTCCCTTTTTTCCTCATTCTATATATAGTCTATGGATCTAAAGACTGTTTCTGCTGTATCTGTTTAACCAGGAAAGAATTATATGTAAAATATATTCAGGAAGTGATAATGAAACAGCTGAAAATAGAAGGTAGGGTATGATGTTATGGAGATACCATATCACAACTGAGAATTTCACAGTCCAGTCCAACTTTCTTTTTTTTTTTTTTAATTCAGTAAGATATGTGAGACAGAGTCCATGTGCAATGAATATATGGTTTTAAAAAGTACTGACACAGTAAATGTCAATATTCAAACTATAATGCCTCCAGCTACTTGGTCACTACAACTCTAAAACAGAAGTGTTAATCATACTGTGAAAATACCTTAATTCACAGGTAAGACTACTATTTGGAAGTTATGATTTTGCACCCATATAAACATTATTTTTCAAGCAAATAAACCAAATTGCAGTGTCTTTATTTTTAACACTTCAACATCTACAATAGTTGTGGGGTTTATATATTTATAATGGTTTTTATTGTTTTCTTTGATACTACAAGGCTTACCACACCATATGATCCCACTAAAGACTTGCACTGTATTAAATCAGCTACTTCATTACTTTTAGAGACCAAAGCCATTTTATTTTTCTATTTGTACTGCAACATCAATCATTTAAAGTATATTTTCAATTGTGTTTATATTATGAGATACATAAAGCACATGAGGATATATATTGTAAATAAATTATTACTACATTACTAGATAGCAATAAAGGTTGAAGGCAAAGAAAAAAAACCAAAGCACATTACTCTCTGATGGTAAGACTGCAGCAAACAGCAAACTGCTTAATCTATAGAGACAGGACAAATGTCAGAGTAAATTCTTGAGCAGGACTATATAGCTCTAGGGAAAGATAATGGCACTGTGCTCTTCAGCTTTAGGTCAGAGCCTGGCACCAGGCTCAGATCATTCCTCTTTTATGCAATGATCCACTGCTTGCATACTCAGACGTCAGAGTTGTTGGTTAAAGGCTCATGAGGGATGTTGGTAATAAAACTCGCCACTTTCATTTCTCACAGCATTGCCAGGAAATCACAGCACAAGCCAAATGGTTTCTATCATGTTCGAAAACCAAGCACTAGCTAACGGTACAGGGACCATCTATAAACGTTCAAGCAGGTATGAAAGAGCTGCTGGAATGAGTAATGGAGATTCTCCCAGGCCATCTGAAGGCTGTCTAGTGCCCCGTGTGAAATGAACGCTTGACTCACTTTTTCCTGGCTCCCAGTGGACCGATAAGAAGCAATACCCAAGGAAATCAGTGACCTTGGCAGTAGATCCAAAAAGAATGAAAAATTCTATCTTTCTCACAGCACCTAAGAGTTGAGAGATGTTACTGGAATACAGAACAGAAACATGAACTGTCACCAAAGACGACAGTGTTGTGGCATCATGGTGTTAATGTCAGTCACTGGATGCGATTACAGACAACAACCTTCACATTCAAAGTACAGGAGAAAGCAGCTTGTTTTCATACATGAGAATTTTCACAAAATTGTCTACTGATCTTGACCCTAAAATACGCCCCTGAGAGGTACTAGAAAGACCTCTATAAAATATGTTATATATACCACAGAAAATAACTTTTCCACTACTATCAAAATTCTTGAAAGAGCACTTCTGGCAGTTTCGAAACGAGTTATGGCCAGAATTTCATAAAACAGGATTCGTGATCCAGCACCACCTGACAGCTGTTGCTACCACCATTGCTACTAAGACTTAACTGCTGTAGTGTTCAGTGGCACTAAATCCCTCATTAAGAGAATCCTTGACAGGCAAAAGTATGGCCCTGCTCTCAGTATACAGCAGAACAATTTTAACAAGTCATGATAGAAAACATTTAAGAAATGAATTAATATTAGAAATGGTGGGATGAAATTTATGAATATTTTTGCCAGACAGCAACTAGTCAAACTAAGCAAAGCACAAGGTTTTGTGGAGAGACTGCATCCTAACTAAAAGGAAAGAAGTTGGGAAAGAAATACAGGAAAAGGTAAAAAGGCCAGCAAAGTCTTCAAAAAAACTGATGAGTATTACAACCACTATATGGTTTTTTTAAAGGTTATATAGTTTCACGTATATTTTATATTTACGGTTGAACAAGAGCAAGAAATAAAAAATAGAGGAATGGCTGCTCTGGAGTGGATATTAACCCCAAGGAACTAGCTGCTTAAGAATGTCAGGGTGGGTGAAAGGCAACTTGGATGACACTGATGAATAATTTAGAGTTCATATCCCTTTAAAAGGGAAGAAATAAACAGCAAAATATAACAACTAATTTCAAGAAGTGAAACAAATTTGGATGAATCAGTGGAAGGACAGCCAAAATAGGTTAAAAAATTTCTTCCAGAGGAGACAAAGGCTGGAATTGCACTAAATCAGATATTTCACAGATCTTCAACAAGTATAAAGTATGACAAGCACAAAAGCACACAGTGAAAAACAAGAAAAGCCAACACACATTATGGAATACAAATATGAAAAAGGAACAAGATTAACATGAACACAAACCCCTATAAATACACTGGTAGTGAGAGAACAACAAATAAAATATTGACCTGCTATTCAAAAGAGAGGAAGTGATACTGACAGAGTGCAGAGAAGGGGCCACAGGATTTAATAATCTTTTCCACCAATTGTCACAAAAATACTCAATTGCAAGCAAATGGCCAACTTGATTTCTATCAAAGAGAGCTCAATTCTTAACTCTGGTTAAGTTAATCTGAAGATGTGGGCTAGAATCGACTGTCGTGACAATCTCTGCAATCTTCCACCTGCCTGAAAAAGGAAGTTTAGGGGACACAAAGGCTACTAGCAAATTTGAACGTAAGCATTGAATGGGCAGTGCAGTTGGGATTCAAGGATGAGTACGTGGGGAGAAGTATTTTTTGTTTTATGTAGTAATTAATAACAGACCAGTGTTCAAATCAAGAATAAGGCATTTAAGCAGAGTTGAACCATTCTAGAACTCCAGTGCTGAGCAGCTGTTCACAAGAAATATTTTTGCTATTACAGAAGCTGTCAATTGAGCTAAATCAGATTCATCTAACTCATAATTTAAATAAAATTATTGTTTCTTCTTACTAAAACCCAGAAGATGCTATAATGAAAGAAAAAAATATTATTTATCTACCTCAAATCAAATAGTGTAAGCAGAAAAATTCTTTATGTAACAATCATTTAGTTTCATTATTCAATTTTTACCATGATTTTTCTTCCTTGTTTCTTGCTGGTTTCTTATTGCAGGATGTCCAAATATGCATTATAACAGAACTGACAAAGTCAAGACAAAATAAAATCAATCTTAAGATAACTGGGAACATGGGATCCACTGAATAAATAGTACTTCTAGTAGTGGTCTAAACCTCCATTCTTTTTACTCTTAAGTAAGAAGATGAGAGAAAATATTTTAGAGGTAAATACACCCAACTAAACACAAGAGTTCAGATCTGACTCTCAAATCTGACAGAATAACAAAGCCTAAATACTCTAACTTCAAGACAAGAGCTCAGTCTCCTCAGGAAGGAGCTTGCGAATATGAATACCGCACACACAAGATTTGCAGGGAATTCTTAAATATAAAAGGATTTTGCGTTACAAGGTCATAATCAGAAATATGTTGTCAACTGCAGACTTTGTGTTTGTTTAGTGAATGAAATTACACTGTAAACATTGCCCTCATTTTTTTTTTAATTATTAAAAGCAGCAAATTTTACATTAGGAGAAATAGAACATATTTTCATAAATTTAATAAAGAACAAAGGTCAAAAAGAAGCTCATTATTAATTTACAATATGTATAAAGAAACTCTGCATTATACATCAGTTACATTTTAATATGAAATACAAGTGTAGGTTTTGCAGCTAGAAAGAAACACCTATTTTTAAATTTTATTTGTATGACACTGTTTCGCAGAGGAAAAAGTACACGTGTAGACTGGTTAAGAGGTACCACCAATAAGTACTTACAAGTAGGAAAAATATATTTAGCTGCCATCTATGAACATTGTTGTCAGGTTGATCAGACTGAAAATGCAGGGGGTTAACAGTGGAAAAATTAATTAATATTTTACAATTATTATGCTGTTCTGCTGTTGATTCTCTTCATCAAGCTGTTAGTTTTTTTAAAAGACTAAGATCCTCAATTACTGCACATAGCACAGAACATTAATCATATTCCTGACATTTTCAAATCTGGGTGGGTCTGTTTTGTTTTGTAAATATGTGCCGTATCTGAAGCATGTGCTTCAAATTGACTTAGAATATCACCAAAAGGATACTGAAAAATCACAGAGAGGAGAGGAGTGGAGAGGAGAGGAGAGGAGAGGAGAGAGGAGCTGTAACAAATTGGAGAATCATAAGACGAAACTGAGGCCAGAAGCAGAAGCCATTAATTTCACAAGAGAGCTTCGGATGTTATAACAACCCACTTCAGATGCATTAGTTGGATATCATTTTCCATTTCAGAAGGAGTAAGATCAAATCAAGGCAGCCTCATAGTAAAATCCTACAGTTACACTCTGAAAAGAGGGGTCATTTTAATTTCAGGGTCTTTTATTACACAGCAAGATAACTGATTGAACTGTGAAATAGCATTAACAGCATAAATACATTCTGATGTCCTCTCTTAAATGCATTTAGAAATTACAGAAGTATTCCGAGGTTTTTATTTGCAGGAATTACGATGACTCTTCAATTCCTTTTCCTTAACTCCAAAATATTTATATGAAGACTGTATCATTGCTAAATCTTCTGCCACTGCTAAATTTTGCACTAATTATGAAATTAAAATTTTTAAGGGCTGTGATGATCTAATAGTTTCAGAGGTTCAAAGCTCTTTACCAAAAGTGACCTTGTTTGCTATAAACCCATTACATTTTTCTTATTTTTGGAAGCCTTTTTCTAGAACAAAATATTGTAATTCAAAGCAAGAAAGTGGAAGATGATGGGTGTTTCTATTATAGTACAAATGGCTCAAAAAGGAAACTACTTACAGCCTTCAGAGGATCTACTGTCAACAGAAAGACAGCCTGGTACCTAAAGAAGAGTACTGTTTCCAAAAATCAGGCAAGTAGCTTCAACTTACAATGTAACTCATACTAAGTAATTCACAAAGAGTGTTTTGGTAAGCACAGATGTTTTAGTTTTTAAAACATTCTAAGATTCTGAAGAACTCAAAGATACTAAATTCAACTAAACCAGCATTCTTTCAGAAAAAAATCTGAAGTTTGTGTTGATGTTACTCTCATTCTGACTACATGGTGTATTATATCCAGACCTTTTCATGAAATTGAGTAGGTTATATGATATTTACTTATACTCAAGGAAAATGAAACTCAGTCACTTTTATCATAAGACTCTAAAGTTCCTGCCTGTAAATTTATAATTTACCTGAAGACAATACAAAGGTTTTTGGAATATCTCCCAAGTTTATCTGATTAAGATAATGACAAAAATCAGTGTGTACTGTAATGGCTTAGCATCAGTGAGGCTCCATCCCTCTCCAGCTACAATCCCATTAGTCTGAACTAGGATACTGATCCCAGATATTTCAGGCAGGTATTACACTTCGTGGGAAATTTGACAAAAACCTCAATGCATAAAACATTCTCTACTGTTTTTACTTTAAGGTCTTAGCCAAGTATGTGGAACACCTTCCTCAAAAGATTATCTATTAATGTGTGAATATGTGCTGGGACACAAAGCTGTACACCAGCAGCTTCACAGTTCTGACTGTGCTGAGCAAGAAACATCCTAACACTTTTATTTACATGCTACCAAAAATACCTTCAGGAAAATACATAAACATGAAATAAAACGTAAAGTTGCATCTGTCAGTTCAAACTTACCCATTGCAACTTTGAGTCACATGAGTTGGCTGAACTGAATATTCTGAATCCAAGTAACCTCATCTTTACTCATAGACTCGTTCACACCTCACCCTCAGTGCCAAACCACCACTGACTAAGGAACAGATTTGTCTACTGGAAGAGTAGCAGACTGTAGGAATGAGGTTAAATACATTTTACTGTTACTATAAGTACTTACAACTAACAGAACAAGGAATACATTTATTTTACAGTTGAGAGAGTGCTACTATTGAGGGAGAGAAGTAAAAATAAAATACTGAGAACACAAGAGTTATTACTTTTTATTTACTTTATGTATTACTTTTAGTATGGCAAAGAAGAACAAAGAGGCAGTTCAAAACTTTTGGTGTAGGCATAATACTGCAGTATGTAGATCAGCTATTGTGTTTCAATCACAATACTAGCAATAATGGTAAATATGTCTAGATTTTAATTAAATTTCCCATAGACCTGAGTATCTGTGACTAACAGTATTTAAATTTCTTTAGTCACATAATATTTATACATCTTCACAATTCTTCCTTTAAGCCATAAAGAGCTATACATAATCAGTTTTTCTCCCAAGGAAAGAATTATCTGTATTATAAACAACTCTGATTATATTCCATATATAATCACCACCTACCCTTCAAGATTATTGTAGCTAGTCTGGATCATATTATTAGCATACTCTTGGTCTGAAATCTTTATTATCTTCAAACATAATAGCAAACTTTGAAATAATAATTCCTGTTTCCTGCTTTTCTGCATGTGTCCGTAGAGATGCTTATGTCTTAAAATAGTCCACATATATTTTAATGTCAACCTAAAGACTCTTCAATCTTTTCAGTTCTCTATGTGGTGATTTACTATTTCACTGTCTTATAATATTTTTCCAATATTTTCACTGTAGATTTTTAAATGAAATTTCTACTCTAGTCCAGTATTAATTTGTATGTAGAAATAACTACTCCTTCATAAACACCTACATAACAGAAAGAATTTTTCATAGTTTTAAATTATATTTTTAATAGAATTCATCCATTTTCTTTAAAAAATCCCTCTTATCAGGAGCACTGCATTCTTATTTTTTAATGTTTCGATCTCAAGATCACCTAGCTATGCATGCCCAGAAATTAATCTTGATTTATGCTCTGGAATTCTTCAAGTAATTTCACTTGGCTATAGAAAAACATATGCAATTTCCAGTAAATTGTTCCCTACAAGTTTTCCCTGTAAGCCTAGGGAACAATCCAAAGGCAACAATGGAATGAATAGTCATGTGTGCTAACACAGAATTGATGCTAATCAAATTAATTTTTGAATCAGGATAGCTGCACTTGAAATTCTTAAAATTCAAGGGCTCAAAAGTGTTATTCACTTGTTAAACCACTTATGCTTAAGAATAACATAAGCCCAATATAAAAAGAAAAGCAACTCATCAGTGACAGAACAGACACTAAACAGAAAAGAATATAATAATCTCCTCTATCATTCTATTTATGCAGAAGAAAGGTGGTAACCTCTATTTTGAGTTCCTAGTCTACGGTTGATTACTAATTATGTTAATTAAGCTGTAGTTATTGGGTAAAATAACACAATTTTTTAAAAACAGATAAATTCTTAGAGATCTAGTTTTACAGTGCCTTTTTGATTTCTCAAGGAAGACTTGATGAAATATTATTGCTGAATTAAGGTGCACCACCTGTCAAACAAACCCAATTTTAGTAAGTGTTACTCTAGCTGAAACTCTGCAGTAGACACAGAATCAACTCTGCTGACCAGCTTTAAGAAGTACCCTCTGAGGTTCAGAAGCTGAACCTAACAGAGTTACTCATATGGAATTTTATTAGAAGCAACAGAGAGCTAAAATTTCCCAGTGTGATTCTTCTTCCATTTTCTAAGGCAGTTTTCACTGACCAGACATTCTAAAATACATCATGAAATAATTCTCTACAGAGATTGAATTATTTGATCAAATGGCTCAACCAAATTATGTGGCAAGCATAAGTGGACGATACTTTTTTTTCAAACTACCTGTACTCTGACTTGAAGCTTTATTTTTCCCTCTCACTTATAATGTACTAGATAGTACATCTGGGTACTTAAGACCTGAAAAGAAAACTGAAAGGCAAAGGTTGAACTGATTTGTCAGGGTAAATGCAACAAGGAGGAATACTACTCCTATTACAAAGAACTATGAAGACAGTCTTCTGAAAAGGAAGAAGAGATGCCTGCTGCAAACACATTTTTGCATCTTTCCCAAATATAAAGAAGGTACCAGTACTGTGTTATGCTGTTAGGCAAACATGTTACTTGATCTCAGCAATAGCCAGTGGGCCCCAATGTACCCAATTACTTGCCTTACATCAACAACTAACTGATCTGCTGCAGTCAATTAAAACTGTCATGTGTGTAAGGGTAGATAAATTGGTTTAATCTCTTACCAAATCATAATTTCAAATAAGACATCTTTATGCAACCCATTTAGTGTCTTTTTTCCATGTACAGTCCTGGTGACTTCCACTAGCTCATATTAAAATAGCTGTATAAAACCTACATGAAAATTCTTCCTAAGGATCTAACTAGGTTTTTTCCTATCCCCAATTTTATAACCTCTGCCTCTGTGTAGGGAGGCAATAGTGTTTTTCATTGTTGGGAAAGTACTAGCGTACTCGGTGCATATTTGATTAAGGCACATGAAATAAATGCTGTCTTTTTTCTACAGCGCTTGCTTTCCCCAGTACACTCTTTCAGAATAGTATCTACAGAACAGGCATTTCTGAAAAGAGGTGCTTAAAATGTGAACAGAAAAAATAGAATCATATGTATTACAGATAAAAATTGCCTAGTAGGCTACCTATTCTCTCTATGCACTAGAGCAAGATTGTTCTCCATGGTACATTTTCTAGTATTCTACTGGTGAAATTTTTAATGTGCTAAAGAACAGGACTTTCATCATTCCTCTTGGGAGATAACTCCCACTTAATATATATTTCTGAAGATGTTTTCTTCAAGATTCTACTCACATTTTCTCTTTCAATTTTACCTTACAATATCCTGTGTGGGGACAATCTACATATACCTTCCTGTCTTTGGTCTTAATACCTACAAAATACTGCACAGGTCATTTCTTTAACCCTCTCCTGATCTCTTAGTTGGTATATACATCTTTATTTAAAAAAAAAAAACAAACCAACAAACTATAACTTGACCATAGGTATAATTTGAACACATAATTTGAACTATATACATATGCAATATATAAAAACACACAGAGAAGCATATATGTGTATAATATAAACATGTATTTAATGTTTCCCTCTTAAAGCAAAACTTCCATTGTCCTCGCTTTTGCTCATTATAGATTCATCTTCAACAACATTTTGGGACATTGATTTATGTACGTTTGGATGACATTGCATCTACAGTCTGGTATGCAATGTCTTGGTTTCGATCACACAACAGTGAAAATCTGTGTCTAATTGATCTATGTAACAACGAAGCATCTACAAAATACTAAACAATAAACCATCTCCCTTATACAGTACTCTGTAATCATAACAGATTTTGTTAAAAAAAAATACTTTTTTTCTTTTAGTCTCATTACAGAAAAAGTGCAATCTCACTCTTAAATGTCAGTAGCATAGTTTAAAAAGAGATAGCATGATTAAAAAAAAAAATTCCACAACTTAATGACATTAGACTTCTGCTACTGACTCCTGTGCTATCACAGAAATTAACTCAGGAAATATGTTCTAGCTTAAACCACTCAGTAACTGAAAGCTATTAAGTCTGGGTTAGGCAGAAAACTGTCAGATATAATTTAGATAAAGCTGATTCTTCATTGATGAGAGGTAGCTATATTAGAAGCAACTCAGGCGTCAGGCAGTCCTGTTTTCTATGGTGCATTTAATGAAATTATAACAACTGTAGAAATTAATCCTGAATCATTAAAAAGTTGATGACTTAGTTTTCTTATGTATCAGCAAGTATATACATGCTAATTTAAAGAATAAATATAGAATTACTAGATATACCACTGCAAAAATCAAGATCCACATTTCTCATATACACATAGAAATTGACATCTGATATTACACAGAAATATTTGCTTTGGAAATAACACAAGGACAAACCTTTTATGCAGTTTCTATACATTTTTACTACTTATCTTAGCCAAATTGAATTCATACAAAATAAGAAAGTGAGAATTTTCAGATACAATTAAATATTTAACTACTATTTTTTCCTCTTAAAGAGGCATATACTTTTGTTGGACACATAAGACCAAATTAGCTTTTTTTTCTTTTCAACATTTTAGCAATCTTGTTTGTCAACCAAAGTCTTAAAATTGCCATTTCACTGTTCTGTTTAATAGCTCAAGCTGCTAAAAGTATCGGAAACATTTCTAATCCTGTGCAGAATTCTAGAGGTCTCTCACAGCACAGAGGAATGAAAAATGCACAGCAGAAATCACCCGTGGAACAGACCCTGTGCAGTAGATAAATTGCAAATTATCTGCTACAAAGCCAGGTCCAAGCAACACAGTCTAGCATATAGAAAACACATGGTTTACTCAATTATGACAATTATCATACATTGATTCACTATATGACTGATCTTATATCTAGTTAAAGAATTTTGGATTTCAAGCAATAAAGAAAGTGAATAATTACACTATTAAAATCTAAAGATGTTTAAAACCCTTAAATTCTACTTTATAATGTCACATTTAGTATCCAAAACTTATCTTTACAGCTTCTGACGTAAAGTGATCCAAAGGCATTTCAATTTTAGAGTGAAATGAGATGTCATCTATAGATCTTTTGTATCAGCAAGAATCAGTGAAGTGGTAATTTGCAGTAATAGGCAAAACCTAAATATGGCACACCTGGGAAAAAAGCAGCTCTGAGGACTAAAGCAGACTCGTCCCAACTGTCTTAACTCCAGCAAAGGCTGCATTAAGCCAAGCTCTCTCACTCCGTTAAAGTTTCAGCATGCAATAAAATTAATGTTCCTCTACATATTGATTTTTCACTTCATAAAAATGTAAGACTCTGCAAAAGAAAATTTCATCTCATAGTAAGTTTTTGTATTTGTTTCTTTCTTTGGCCTAATTTCAACTGGCAACCAAAGTGCTTCACACCCAAGGCTGTCCCAGTGTCACTGATCCCTCTGTCCAGATAAAGCGATGCATTGCAACAGCCATGTCACACTCACAAGAAAAACCCAACAGCAAAACTCCTACTTTTAGTGACACAAAGTCAGTCTAAATGCACATTTAAGTATATACAATGGATAGCTTCACTGGCCTCCAGTAAAACACCTTTAAGTCAGAAGTTCCCCACTCCAGTTTAACAGCAGTGTTTTTCAATTACCTATTGAAAAGGAAAAAAATTGTAACTCAGACAGAAAAGCTGGTTCTTGTCTTGAACAATACTGAATTATTGTATCTGTTTCGAAGAATTTTGGAATGTAAAACAGGATAAGAAAGTAAAAATAGGATATTAAGCCTGGAGTATCACCAAAGAAACCAAATAACTACAACAAATTCAGACATGATGCCTTGAGATGAAAGACATCCCACAACTAAACATAGTTGAGATTATTCTTAGAAAGACTTCTTAAGTTGAGGGTACATCTAGGAACAAAGTAAGACCTAGAAATCTCTACCTCTATTGTAAAAGACATGGAGAGCTATTCATCTCACTTTGGTATTTTCAAATACAAGCTGCTTTGTAATGAAATTTAGCTATTATAAAAACATTAAAAAATATTTAATTGGTTTGAATTTTATCATTCTTGCCCTGAACTATGTGTATTAAAAATTATTTCCTCACTCTTAATCTTTTATGTAATTATTTTTATGGTATAAATATTCTATCAAAAAATCCATAATATAATTTCTCTTGCTATCTTTGAAAAACACCATTTTTTGAGCATTTGCTTGGCTTCCACTGAGTTTCTGTGGCCTGTTTTTTCCATTTGAATCCTTGTGAAAGGTGAACCTTAGAACTACATGGATTTCATATTTTGGATTTCATATTATATTTCACATTAGATTTCATATTTTTTTTTCCTCTGTAAAACTCTTTATTTAACAAAGCATTTAGCATTGATTTTTATAAAAGCTACACCAGTAATAACATAATTAGGAATGCTTAAAATTATAGACATCTTAGAAACAATTTGCAGAGCAAACTGGAAGTATTATTTCTACGTTACAGATTCAAAATTTAAAGGTACAAATTTATTAAGACATGAACAATAGCTGGCACATCACACAGTGAGTATAAGGAACTTTGACCAATGCTCTGAGCCTCCTGAGCACGGTAGCAATAACGCAGGTGGTCACTGAGCTCTTATTCCCTCTGGCTCAGCCCCTGTTACCACCACTGCTAGAAATATGAAATCAAAATAGTATGACCAGACCTTTGAAAAAGCAGACAAAGCTTTTCATTGTTTCCGTAAAGCAAAGTATGCTTCTCCGTGGCACATCCGTATTTATCAGTGTTATCAACCTTAAGAATTTTGTTCAGTTGCCATAGAACAAAGTTTATTGTTTTATGGTCAAATAATGTGGCACTGTGTTTTGCAATTCAATTGCTTACCACCATCTGAACAGAAACCTTTCTTTCTTTGTTTAGTACAAAATCATTTTGTCAGAATCTTCTTCTCATCAGTCTCTTGTTTAATTGCTTTTGTCTTTAGCAACCACAGCATTCAGTTTTTTAATTATATGTTTCAGTAGGCCCTAAATCACTGCAACAGACATGGACAGGACAACCATCATTTGCTTCCATGGTAAAGAACTGACTGTGGCTAAACACTGTCATCTGTAGAATTTACATAAACACATTAATTAGCCTTCTTTGTTTCTCTTCAAAACCATATTAAAATACCAGACACAGCTGTCTCTACAAAAGATTAAATTCATGTCCTTTCTAATTCATGATGCCACCCCAGTCACAAGCAATTTCCAGTAGTTTTTCTTTCAAAGGAAAGACAACTAATGAAAACACCACAATAAAATTTTACATGTGGAAGTTGTGCAGACATTCTACAAAAAATTTAGTATTCTTTTGAGACCTCTTTCCCATAGCAATGGGCAAAGATATACAGGCCATCATTCCTGAAGCTAAATCAAACTTCACTTCCAATAAAATAAGCAGTTATTATGACAGAAGCTGAGAGCTCTTCCTTCTATTAGAATGTTGCTTTCTCATGTACTGTGCTGGTTTTGCCTGGAATAGAGTTAACTTTCTCTACAGTAGCTGGTGTGGAGCTGTGTTTAGGATTTGTGCTGGAAACAGTGTTGATAACACAAGGATGTTTCAGCTGTTGCTGAGCAGAGCTTACCCAGAGTCGAGGCCTTTTCTGCCTCTCACCCCACCCCAGCAGTGAGGAGGCTGGGGGTGCACATGGAGGGGACACAGCCAGGACAGCTGACCCCAGCTGACCACAGGAATATCCCAGACCATGTGGTGTTGTGCTCAGCACGTAGAGCTGGGGGAAGAAAGAAGGAAGGTGGGGACATTCAGAGTGATGGCGTTTGTCTTCCCCAGTCACTGTCATTGCATGATGGAGCTCTGTGTTCCTGGGGATGGCTGAACACCTGCCTGCCAATGAGCAGTGGTGAATTAATTCCTTCGGTTTTTTGCTTGCAGGCATGGTTTTCCATGCAGTCTGTTAAACTGCATTTATCTCACTTCATGAGTTTTCTCACCTTAACCCATCTGATTCTGTCCCTCATCCCACTGAGAGGGAAGTGAGCAAGCAGTTATGTGGGGCTGAGCTGCCCCTGG
This sequence comes from Platysteira castanea, assembly GCA_013397175.1. Lineage (NCBI taxonomy): Eukaryota > Metazoa > Chordata > Aves > Passeriformes > Platysteira > Platysteira castanea. The sequence continues at coordinate 542,252 of VYXC01009754.1, forward strand.
AGTTATAATGACACAAACACATAACAAAATTAATTTACAGTGTAACACTTAAGGATGAGCCAAATCATTGGGGTTTTACTTTTTCTGATAGGGATGATCAGTACTTGCAGAATATTTTATGGAAATGTATCATATTCAAAGCATCACATGAATTTATGAATTTATTATGGTAAATGTGTTGATGTGATGGCTAAAAGGGCCTTTCAGAGACCGAAAATGAACATTTCTCAATCTGAAGAGCAATAGGTAACACTACAAGAGGAAAAATTAGTAAAATTATAAGACCTTATATTAGAAAATAATGACAAAATCGAATTATTTTACTGCTACTGCCACAGTCAATACACATATATCTACAGTGTTGCAAGGAGAAGGACAAAGACCATGTAGAAAGTCTGTCGTCAAGAGACTGAACCCACTTGTCCTAATAAAGCCCATATCTATTACACTGTATTGAAATCCATATAATTACTTTTATTCCTTACTTAATATTAATGAAAATACTACCGTTACAATTAAATGCTACTTACACATCATACAGCATTTGAGACTACAGATAGAAGATTTAAAATGTTAGAAAACCACTGTGAACAGTCACTTTTTCACCTATTTCAGTATAATACTCTTTTTAAGAGAAACAAGCAAGAGAATGTTCACAAGTGCGAAACGGGATTAAAACAAAATGTTATTAACAAACTATTAATTGCATTTGTGGTATAACATAGTTTTAGCTTTTTAATCTAATGAACCAAAATCTCTTTAACAATCAATAGTGACAGACACAGTACTGACAACACTTAGAAAACAAAGGCTGAACACTATCCAAATACTATTCGGGTTAAATTTTTCCCAAGACCAGACCTCAAGTCTCTGTCCACAAAGAGTTATAGTATCACTTTGCTTTTAAAAAAACCCTTAAAATGCATATAAAGGGTTTATTATACTATACAAAAACACTATAATCAATATTATTTTTTATCTTCACTATAGAATTGAGAGTTAAAACCTCATTCTGGAATGGACCCACCTCTCTGTCTAACCTCCTGAGACTCGATATTGGCCAGCATTGATGTTTAACTAAACAATTAGCTCAAAGAATTTGAATACTTAACATAAACTAATGCTCATCATAAACTAACCCTCTGTGCTGCCAAAATATATTTTGAATACAGAAAGGCAGCTTTACTAAAATACTAATTTTACAAATTTAAATGCATAGGATTAGCAAGAGGAAAAAAATTAAAACAGCCTTGGTCACCCAACCCCATTGTACCTACACACTCATATTTTAAATTACTACCTAGTAATAGACACCTATTACTCTGTAACCACTGAGGTCCAGAATGAAAACTGGGGCCCCCAAATTAAGTAAAGAAAGCATAAAAGGCTGTGAGATACAGTATCTGCTTTGCAAAAGACTCCTAAATGCATCTAGACTTGTAGCAGTAACCGCATTAAGCAAACGCATCAGCTGCAGAGAAAGCAGATGAGTGTAAGTGTAGGTTATTGCACATGACAGGAAATCTTAGCAATCTGCTCTAACTGGCCGTGCTTCAGCAAAGCATTTAAGGGTGGTGCTAAAGGGCTCTCTTGGCTAGGAGTACCTTCTTGAATTGAGCCTAAGGGCCTTGTGGAGTTAGGGCCAGATAAAAGCATCCGTTATTCATTTTTTGCGCACAAAATTATTCAAATACAGAGTGCTCAGAGAACTGATGCGTTCAACTTCCTTACTATTTAATAGAAACAAAACCAGTATTTAACAACTACAGAAATATACAATTTTCATATGTATTGAAAGTCAAATCTGAAGTTGACTATAAACATACTGGATATACTCTTCTCTGCAAAGCTGGAGTGATAAAGACACAATGAGGCTTATTGGAATGAGTGTATATTTACAAAAATGAGTGTGAGAAGCATATTTTATTATAAATAAAACCTTAGAGTATGTATACTTTGGCTGAAACTTCGAAATTCAGAAAAGCATGCAAAGCATCTTTATTTTCTTAAGGAAATGTTTAGATGAATTTATGTATTTCATATATACGTTCTTCAAGATGGTAATTTCTCTGAAAGCAACAGTCCACCAACCTGTGGGAGGAAGCCATTTAGTCAGCACTACTATGTCATTTTTCTTCTAAAAGAAAAATGCCAACATCTCTATCACCAGTGGTAAAAATATTTATATATCTATAAAAAATAATTATATTTGTGTATAGAGGTGTCATCAAATCAAAAAAGCAGATGATATCCAAAGGAATATGCTCTTCTATCTATTTTTAGTGTTATTTATTACTTACTGTTATTAGTTATTAAAGAAAACACATATATTGTTTGTCTTATAAGTTGTATAAATGCTATGAACTACTGAACAAATTGAATCTTTTTATTTGTTTACAGCCCTTAAAGAAGACTACATTTCTCACTATAGATATCCTCGTACAGCCTGACTTTTGGGGCTCTGAAGGCTTCAGGGAGGAATTATTGCAATACACAACTTTCACTCAGAAAATCTGTCCTTTATGTCTTGGGAGATAAATGTCAGCATCACTAAATATTAGTAATTATATCCAATTTCTTTCCTCCATGAAAGAGGCATGTTGCTAGTTCCTCCCAATTCACGTCTGACCTCTAGCATTTCTAGTGTAGGATGGGTGGAGAGTAACATTTTTTAAGTCAGAAAGAAAGAGCCTTTTGATTTCTGCCTAATTTCCAGCTTTTAGAATTATATATTTTATATATTCCACATGACAAAAAGATCAAGCTGTTTCACAGTACTAGGACAAAGAACCTACCAGGCACATTTACTGATTAATCTAGAATCTTACTCCCAGATGGTTATTGTCCCTCATTTCTACAAAACAAGACATCATTGCCAGCAAATACACATTTGTTCTTCTGCTAACATTGTTCTACAGCTTAAACAGACATTCTTGTTCTGCCAGTGAATCTCTCTTCGAGTAGAATAAAAAGACAATACAATTTCTTTATTCTACAAGGATAGGTAATAATAATACCTCAGACAGAATCTCTATTTCCTCAACTCTAGCTACCCATCTTATACTTCTTCCTCCTAGAATTCCTGTTTCCATCATATGTGACCCAAACTACAAACAGAATTTCAGATGAAATCCCACCAGTACCATGAAGATTGCCTTTAATATTTTCTTCCCCCTTCAAAAAATCCTGTAATACATCCTGATACGTCTTTACACTTGTCTTTTTTCATTGCCATGTCACATTTATGGCTTTAGTCACCCTGAGACTAATAAAGCCAGATCTCTCTCTTCCTCTGACACTTTCAATTATAACTCCCAGCTTATAACAGAAAAATCATATTAGTTCCTAATTAGACTTTGTACTACACACTTTTGTTTCACGCACCCTTCCTTCCCTGACTTTTTAATCTGACTTTCACATCTTTTTCTATCAGCCAGTTTTCCAGCCTTTACTTTTGTACTCAGAGAAATATTTCCTATTGCCTCCAAATTAGGCCACAGTTCAATATGAATTTCAGTAGCAATGATCTGAATTAAACTAATCCAAGAGTGGGAAAAAATGTGGCTCCACATTGGCTCCCCTATCCAGTTTATCATACATGTTCTGCCAACAGTCAACATGAGGGTGAAACAAGCCCAGAAGGGAGGATGCTCCTCTTTAAACCGATGTAACACAGAGACACACCAACCTGCTGCAGAGGCATTACCGAGTAGTCCTTCTCTAGCCTCAGCCTGTCTAACAGCTGGCTGCCACAATCTTCTCTTTGCTATTAGCCTTTGTCTTTTCCTGGCTGCAGCACTTGTTCAATCCATCATTCCTTGCACTGCTTCAGGATGCTAAGAACGTAGATCATCATTCACCTGTTGCCGCTATCCTGACAGGCCTAAGCAAAGGGTCGGAGAGAAGAGCCCATGCAAAATGCAGCTGCTGATGGCAAAGGGTTGGGAAAACTGCAACCAGGAAGTTAATCTGCACAGGTTGTTTTACAGCCCAGTACCAGACTGGTAAGAGCTTGCTGCTCTCAAAGGACCAGATCATTTTCATGTTTTTCCTTTCTGTGTTATTACTGTTCCTCTTCCCTGCTCTGAGCCATGCACTCCTGCTCTGGACATTGCTTAGTCCCTTTGTGAACTGCCTGCACCCACCTCAGAGCCAAGGACTGCCTGAGACACTGGGAGTGACTGCATGCACCGGTGCGGTCCGATGGGAACGCTCAGCGGGGAGAGAGAAATGGAGGCAGCTCTTTTACATCTCTTCTCCTTTCAGTTGTTTTATCAATGGATTGTAATACAGACTAAGAATAAGTAGTATCAATAATGAAAAACTAAGCAACAAATTTGAGTTGCTTTTCATACACCAAGAAACTGCCACTCAGTGTTAAAAACAATATACCCATTTAAATGTTCAAAAGGTATTTAGGAGTTGGGAAGATTTAAATTATTCACTCAGCCAGATTCCACAATATGGGCTTATGGTAATTGTGATTGCCCAGTGGGTCAATTAGGAAAGTTCAGGGAAAAATATGCCTTTCCTTCAGATGAAGAGAAAAAATATACTGGGACACCACTCTGCAGCACTGAAACAGGCATTCATCATCTTGCCACATTAGAGTGCAGGCATACTTGCTGATATAAAAATATATCATTCAATAAAGTATCTTGTCCAAATATTTATGACTTAATTACTTACTTGCATAAAGACAAACTTCTCCTTTAAAAAATCATGAAATTTTAACGAGGACAGAAGGCAGTAGAGTGAGACTTGTGAAACAAACTCTATCTCCAAGGTAGCAGCTGAGAAAATGTACCACAGTTATTACATGACTTGAGAATGCAAAACAGGTTCTGACACAATTAACCTTTTGGCAATACAGAAAAGTTATTAAAAAGACTAACTGGTGTTTTCTTGAAGGCCAAAATTTGTACACCTTGCAAACCCACTCCAAATCAGCACTACTTCAAAACTGATAAATGCACAAGGAGCAGTTACAATTAACTTCAATTTTCAAAAGAATTAGAGCTACCAGAACATATTCTTATTCTGGATGTCAATACAGCTTGTTTGGAATAAATGAAAAAACCAGACAATGCATGCCAAATTCTAACACAGGAAACAGACAACAGATGAAACAGTAATAAGGGGGAAGGTAAAGGATGAAATTTCTAAGTGTAGCAAGGTAATAGTTAGTACCTAGCAGATAAATTTATTGTTTTAATCAAGTCTCCTGTTACTGTTGTGAATCTGTGAAATGGATTCCAGGATTAAGACTTAACAAATTTATCTCCTCCTGAGCCTCCCTACATCCTTATGAAAAAATGTATTTTTATTTCGGTTTTAGTGGCATGCACCCTACTATTGCTGTTGCAGGTAATTGTACAAACAGTAATCAAAGGCAGTTTTATCAATCAAAATGCTGCTGTTCTTCCACTGCAATTTAAAATATTTTCAGAGCTTTTGCTAATTTAACACTCCAGCTAAGTACTGGGATCATCTCATCTGCAGATACACTTATGCTATCTAAAATAAAGTCCAGTAGAAATTCATATGCACACACACATATGGATGCACACATACAAAAAACAGCAGGACAGAAACAGCATTACAGCAAATTCCATCCAGGATCATATACAGAAAATTAAATGTTAATGAGTTGTAGATCTCAAAATAACTTATTTCTTCTATTCCTCTTTTTAAAATACATTTGTACTATCAAATTGAATTTCTGATCACACTAAAATCAGTAATTCACAAATTCTCTTCAACAAAACCAATAGTTTGCCTGGGATTTTACTTATATATGTCCCTCAGTTGTATATGTACCTCACTTTTTTTTGTTTTTCCTTTGGTTTATGGGTAATTTTGTTTCCAAGCATATAAATAGAGTTTCCAATAGGGCTTGGAAAAGTGACCACAGCATATGCAGTAATTGCTACCATGAAAGTCACCATTTCAGATTTTTCATGACTTCAAGAAAACCAGTAGTAAATTTCTCTTTCTACAGTTTTAGTTCTGGATTATGTAAAACATTTTACTACAACATCTATCTCATTCCCTACAAGTAGGTTTGGAAATGATTTATCAATGAAAGTGAGAATGAGTCTATGATTCCTTGAGATGTTACCAACGAATAACTGCAAATGAACTTCCAATTAAGCCCCATGATGCTGATGCTAAATGTTTCAGTTCCAAAAGCTCTTCAGAGAGCCAGTGCATTATCCCACTGAACTACTGAAATATGGAATTACATGGTATTAAAGGTGAGGTATGTGTTTATAGACCCTATTGAATGCTTTCAAAAATAAAGACCAATAGCATTTCATTGTTTCTCTCTTTCTTTATACCCTTTTAAAAGTCTATGAAAATTTTAATACTCACAGGATTTACACACAAGTAAAATAATAGAAATACGGTTCTCAGAACAAAAATATTTGCTATGTATTATAGAGCTCTCAAATACTAGAGCTGTTCTGAAAGGGCTGATTAATCATACTGTTTAAAGGTTGTGACACATTTATGCCCAAACTAATACAGGCAAAGCTAGTAATTCACAGTTACAAACCTGTGCAAGAGACAGCTTACGTGTTGGGACACTTGGTTTAAATTCTGGACGTTTTCAGACCTTGCCCATTTCTGGTATTGAACTCACTTAACTGGCATATCTCAACACTTTTGTGTTAAGATATGAAGAGGAAAAACAAAAAGCTTAATTTGTTGTTATTTGATTTGCTTTAAAAATCCTTTGCCACTTAGGTTGACACAGAAGAACCATAAAAACTAAAGAATAGGGATAATAATTCATATTGTACTTCTCCTTAGTCAAGATCATAAACTTTACATTCACTCTCAAAAAAAAGCAAGCTGCAGAACATTTATTTAAAGCACAGAAATAGGTGTTGATCATAAATATACTGAAGATGTCAGACCAATTTTAAATAAATATTTAAATGAGTTTTAGTAAATTATGAGCATGATCTTCAAGCTCTGTAGAACCAAAATTTAGTCAAGACAGAGCATTATAGGCTTCTCTAGAGAGACAGTGGATATTTGGTGCCATCAGCACCCTAGAAGCCTTAGAGTACAGTTCTGCTTATAATGGGCAAAAAAAAAGCCACACTGGTATATGCCAAGTAAAAGTTTTTCTCAATAGTTCATCCAAGCCAGAATACTGACCTTTCAATTTATTTGCCTTACAAGCTTCCAAAGCATTTACTCATGAAAAATTTATATACCTTGCTCCATCTCTTTTCCACTAAAAAGAAGAAAAATGGACTGCACCCATGATTTTAGTTTTCCATGATTTAAACTGAGAAATGGGGTTACAGCAGCTCACTTCAGGAGCACTGCAGTGAGGGGCAGCTATTGCCTAGGCAGCACTTACCCATACAAGTTTCTCCTGCCTGTCCCATGCGCATATTTTATTGGAAAGAAGGGAAATCCACAGAAGCAGAGCCTGTTAAGCAGGTCCTAGGCTGACAGCAATGTCCTAGAGTCAGACTGGCCCTGTGTTGAGCCCTACTAAGGCAGACCACCTCAGAGCAGTGTTTAAGCCAAGATTACAGGAGTCTTTGTGCCACAGCCAAAGGAAGGAACAGATTACACACAGACCTGCCTCTGACATCCTTGAAAGTGTGTGATGTATACAACATCACACGAAGACTTCAGAGAAAAGGAAGATTAACTGCTTTTTCTAAAAATTAGGGGCAGGGTGGGAGAAGGCAATTGCATGTTCTTTATAGAGTCACAAAGAAGAGGAAAAAATTGGGCACATGGAAGATGAATCTGTGGAAAGTGAGATTCAAAGCCTAAGGTAATTTATAATTAGCTCAGTTCGGAATATTCAATTAAAGGCTTTTAACTGCAGTGGAGGCAGCAACGAAGTTTGGCTTCTCTCCAAGAGTAGTTGCACTCATATCCAGAACCAGGATGGTCTCAGGAGAGGTTAGTGAAATTAATGGAATTACTAGAATCTCCTCTCTTGGTCAAAAGTTAGTGCTCCTGCCTGATGTACCAAATTATTCACCATTTAGGTTACTCCTGAGGCACATTTTTAAATAGCAATATTGAGTCTCCTGTATGTTTAGTTCAATATTCTCCATGTGACATAACAGAAGCTGTGACAAAAATATGTGTCCTGAGAGTACAGTCAGCAAAATATGAGAATGTATCAGCAGTTTGATTTCTCCCTCTTCGACCCATGCGTTTTAACTTCTTGGGTTTCCAGTTTGAATGTTATTACTTTTTCATCAAGGCCATAACTATCTGTGTTCTGGTTCCTGAAAGCCTATTTGGCATAACATTCGAATTAGCAGTAATGAGAAGAATACGCTCTTCCATCATCAAGTTTGTTACCTTGATGAATATCTCTCTGTAGGAAAATATGAAATGAGTTAATGTACCTGCCTAATAAAGCCACTTCAGGAGATGGCTAAATATATCAATGGCCTATTAGCTAAAGAAAAATTCAACCTAAGGCCCAAGGAAGAAATACAGATGTATCTAAAAAGTGGATTTATTGCAGCTATTTCTCACAGTACTCGAATAAAAAGAAGATGTCAGCAAAATTAGGAGCAATAAAAGATCACACTAAAAAAAGTTAGACAATTTTGGGGCTTAAGGATTCTGCATACAAAATAGTGAGGCTTATATGAATTTTTTTGTGCATGTAAGGTTTTTTGCTACTTCCCTCTAGCTGAACTTAGATTATCTGACACAACAAAAACTCAAACAAACAAACAGCAACAACAACACAAAAACAATCAGCAGAAGAAACTGAAGACATTACCTGACCAACTGAGTGAGGCTTCTATTTAGTGATCAAAGTGGCTGATTGGAACAAAATTTTGGGTAAAATCTAAGGCCTGATAATTTGTTCTAGAGACTATTATCAAAAGCATTACTGTTCCCAGAACTATCTAGAAAAGTGGAAATCAAAGACTTAAATATGGATATTGGTCTCCTTTTTTTTCTTCTGAACCTTCTGTAGTGCCACTGAACTATTTTCATGCAGAGATAGGTAACCCCTACTTTAAAATTGCAAGTAAATGTGAAATACTAAACTGATAATTGCTTTATTTATACTTACCTGGGTAAAGATTGAGAAAAGCTGTTTTAACATTGTAAAATGAGCATTCCCACCAGCTGAGGAGTTAGAAACTCCCATTGTCACAAAAGTTCAAAATTTTCAGAGAGTTTAATAGATTTAAGAAGGCACAGATAAGGATTGGATTTTTATAGAAATCTGATAAGTAGGCTTTATCTTTGATAAGCAAAAAAGGACTGGAAAGATCTTCCTATAATATTAAGTTTAGCTTCTTCTGTAGGCATGAAGTCATTTTTAAACACACCTCTTTTATAAATATGCCAATCAGTATCTTTGAAGAGGGGATTTTTTACTAGTGGTTGATTTAATCTGAGTTGTGGTTGGTTTGGATTGATCTTGCTTTGATTTTCTACACAAACTATGGAAATTTATCCCAGGATGTGATGACTCACAGGGGAAAAAAAACCCCACAGACTTAAATTTAAACACAGTCACACACAAATTTTGTTCGTCTGCTACCTTTTCCTCACTGTGTACCAGCAGGATGTATTTATCAGCAGGAACCCTATTTTCCCCCTGACTCTCCTACACTACACAAGACAAGGTTTTATAAACCCCTCTGCAATGTGGGCTCTGCTGTCACCTGAATAGCATTTAATTGTATGTGTTCCACTTTGGGTTCATATGATTTTCAAGCACAAAAAATCGTAACTGAATTATTTATTCTAAGTGAAGTGGGCAGTTCCTTAGTGCTCCTGGAACAACTTGGAACAACAATCCTGGTGCATCTTCAGACACATTTGGTTTTTTTCACAGCTGTGCCACCCTGTGAGTTCTTATCTCTTGATCAACCAGTAATACAGAGGTATGTTCTCCTTCTCAGTTATTTCTAGTAAGCCCACGATTTAAAGCAGAATTACATTTTATTGGCTCCAAATGACCTTCCATCATCAGCTATTTAGACTGTAATCCCATTTCTATTATTAAAGTTCAAGCACCCTTTCTGAATGATATTCCTATGTTCCTCTGAGCTGCTTATTATGGGAAGAGCACCCTCCTTCTCCCATTCAACCTGTCCTTTGCCTTCTCGTCACAGTGATGTCATCAAAAGATTTACTTGGCACAGAACAATTATTTATATTATCTACTGCATTTTATATGATACTTTTACCCAATTACCAAATAGTTAAATTACTACAAAATGTTAGTATCTCTTCTCTGTTAACTAGAATTGCCAATTAACTTGAATTATTAACTCTTAATCATTTCTCAGTATCAAATGTTCCTGGTCCCCACCAGGTAAACTGAGAGTCTTGTAACAAAACAAATGTTAACTTTCTCTGAAAGTACCTATCCCTGTTATTTTATTTAAAAAATATTGATTTCATCTCTTTCATGATAATATTGATGAGAGTTAGAAGCTGAATTTATTCTCTTGGAAGTACACCAGTTATACCATAAAGGAAATGGCCAGTATTACCAAACACTGAAGATCTTATTTCTTGCTGCAGACATAACTTAAAGGATAATGAATAGCAATGCTTTTAGTGTTCCTTGAGACAGGTTGTGAATTCTTCCAATTCAACAGTAGAAAGCAAACATAACCACTACAGTACTGAAATAACACAAATATTCTGAAATATTAAAAACTGGTATTTCTTAGCCAAGAAAAACGATTTCTGATATCTGTATGTAATCTAATTTATTTTGCTTCACCCAAAAGTATTCAACTAAGTCAAGACAAGGACATGTCAGCTTTACCACAGCTGTCATTTTCCCACGCATTTAACAGTCAAGGAGTTACAGAAAAAAATCTATAGGGACAGGCTGCTCATTAACTGTGCACACAAACACACACATAAATCCCTTTGAGGCATATTAGCATTAAAAGTAAACTTGTCACCCAAAATGGCTCATGAACTATGCAACATATAGTACAAATAATTATTCAGACATATCAGATAGCAATAACTGATGACTTAATTCCCTTAATTTCAAAATAAATTGGCATTAACACCCACAAAACTTAGGGTAAATTAAGTTTCTATAGTATGGGTTTGGTTGTCACATGACCCTTAAGAGCCAAGGGCTTTGTAGCCCTTCAAAATGGGAATTTCCATCTTTGTCTTCAGTTTTCTATCTTGTTTGACAGAAAAATTAACTGATAAACTAATTCATATACTAGAGCATACTGAATAAGAACATTTATTAGCCAGAAACTTCATTTCCCTACAGATCTCTGGTAATCGTCTGGATTTCTACATTTCTCTGACACTTAGAGCTTATTCGTGAACAAGTCTCATCTTTGAGGATACTTTGAAATCAATTCCAAGTTATTTAAATACTTATACTTTAAAAATATATCACATCAAACCAGATTAATCTGGCGGTACTAAGACAATCTTTTGTTCCGAAGCATATCAGCTGAGCATACATAATTGGTAATAGAGGAGTTATTAATTCAATTGTTTGTTAATACAAGTGTTTGGTCAGCACAGAATATATGTGTTATTCATGTGGGGAAAATGTGCTGACCCAAATGTAATGTATGTGTAAGTATGGTTGGGTGTGTATTTGCAGTCAGCTCTGACACTTCATCAAGGATTTTGCCAAAACAGACTCACTTTCCAAGCAAAGGTTTGATCAACTGTTGAATGCAGAGCCATCCTTGCAGCCTTGTTTTAGCCATAACCATTGGATAGGTATTTCCTTCTGTTTTGATCTCATACCATGTTTTGTTTCAGGAAATGAAAATCAGGACTCTTATCTGTTGCTATCTAAATGGTAAACCAGTTTTCTCAAATGTCCTTACAATAGACACATGCAAAGTACAGGACATAACAACATCTGCCTTCCCTGCCTAATTTATTAATATTTTCACATTGCTTTTTGTAGGACCCAAATAATCAAAATGTATACACATATGGACAGATCTCTCAAATATATATAGACAAGTACACTTTCATAAGCATGTAATACAATATTCTCTATTCCTTAAAGATGGAGTGGTTTCATGCCTCTTTTGTTTCCTTTACCTCTTTCTCAGTGCTATAATGCAATCCTCAGTGTCTGAGCACCAGACCTCAAATAAGAGATCTATTCAAAACATGCACAGACAAAATAAGTGGTTTCCTTAGTAATGGAAACTATGTGAAAGCCTCTGAAACAACTCCTCCTCCACTAAGTCATGATGTACATGATCGTTTCTACCCCCAACTTAGTGATTTAAAGATAGCTTTACATTTAAATAAAAATATTTAATGCATCCAGTTTTGGCAGTGAAATTAGAGATAAGAGGAAAGACATTTACTGCATTCCCAGTTACATTGTTTGGGTTTTAATCAGTAAGGATATTGTATGTTTCCGTGACCTTTTAATTAATTTTCTAGATCTGCTAGTTAAAGAAATGAAATTGCATAACTAAACTACCAAGGACTTCACTTAGGTACCCATTACACTCCAATAGTTTAGTGTACTTGATTTAAACTATCATTAGGTAACCATATTCTGAACACACACTGCACTTATCCATGCTGTTTCTTGTCATCTCCAAGATAAATTCATGCTTTTGACAGCATGGGAAATTAACTGATACTTCTCTCAGTCTCAGAGTAAAAGTAACTAAAAGCAAAATTACATTCTAGTTCTAATATTTAGCTTAGTGACTCTAAAGTTTTCTAAATCACCAATACAGCTCTTGTGCAAATAGTTACAAAAAGCAGATAACTTAGAATTGCTATTGTTATCCATCCATTTTAATATTAAACCACAATAAAATGCAACAAGAATAGTTTGTTTAGTTTCATCAAAAGAGTTAAGAAATTCAAGTCTGAAGTTCTGCTCTTGAGAAACACACTGTATCTATATGGCATTTATTGCCACAAATGTGGCATTATCAGGGAAGGTGGCTAAATTTGAAAAAATATTATTACTGGGAGAAGAAGGTTCCCTTTCACTGATCACATACTATTCCTACACCACACAGTGTCAACAGAAAAAGGACAAACCTGTTTCAGGTAAAAAATCAGTTAATGTTCCATAGAAAGGAAAATAGATGTGAGCAAAGAAACAGAAAAAAAGTTTCTCTATAAGGACAGGAATTTCAAGACCTATCATGATCCAATTACAACAAATCAACACCAGGATGGAAATTCTAGGCCTTACATTTAAATCATTATGGTCACTATTTTCTTCATCAGCCTTAGATAGAGATTAGCTCCAAGAGCTACGACCCTGACTGCATTCCATGTGCATTCTGGGTCCCACAAACAAGCAGATCCTTAAGAAATCAACAAGGGCATCTCAGTCTTAAAGATCCACTACTGAGAAGGTCCCAGTAAGTTATATCCAATTACCGAAGGCTACAAAACCTGAGATATCACCACAACTAAGACATAAAATTACTGAGATGAAATCAATTTTTAAACATATACACTGAGCTTGAAAATTGCTTTGCAGATATTTCATCTGCCTTATCCAGCTGCATATAAAGATTCTCTAGCTGCTTTTCACTACTCTGTCTTCATTAAGAATCCCATGTGACATAGCAAGGTTGTGGTTGCTATGTGTGACTCACTTCCAGCCTTCTGGAGATGCTGGTATGCCAGAGATTCTTGCCTATTAAAATAGGGTCAAGGATGAAAATTAGAACTCAGATAGCACCCTGTGTTGGACCCAGTAGGGATAAAACTTGCTAAGATTTTTCAGACCTCAAGCTGCTTCTGAAGAAGGCTGAATACGGCTCTAAAACCTGTAATGAGGAGAGAGACTATAGCTTTTGCCTGGGATCTCATACTTTTTGTTTCATAGAAAACAGTCGCTACATGAGTAGGCAAATTTTATGGAATAGGAAATATCTCCTTGATAACCAAGACCAGCTCCTCACCCCTGCTTTCATTCAACCCCATCACACATGACTGAATTTGTCTGTACTATAAGGCTCTTTACTATGTAGTTTCAGATTTTGCCAAGTCATATAGCACCTACTACCTACATAGCATGTAATGAAGTAAATGGGGCTTCGTGTAGATGTGAATTTTTCCTTATGTGAAATTCTTTACAGATTTGTTTCCACCTGCTTTTGCTCTATCGTATCAACACTAACTCTCAGATCTGATAAAAGAAATTTCATAGCTGGTTAAGTAATCTGATGTAGCATTTTCCATTATGAAGTGCAACTCTAGAAATTTGAATTCATTGTTGGCAACAAGCCTTTCATCTTCAAAAGAGACAAAGAACAAGAGCCAGAAATCTTGCTTCTGTTTATCACTGAAAAAATGATTCGATTTTGGGAAGATACATATTAAGGAAAATTACTCCTTTGTATGTACGTACGGAAGCATAGCCCTTTTAGGAAAATGCCAGTAGTCTGGCCATAATATCTAAAAATGCACATGACAATGTCATTGCACTGAAAATGCCGGCAGAACAGGATTACATGAAGTGGTGGCTCTTTTTTCTCTCTTCCAGGCAAATCCCACAATGATAACCACCTATAATTAATAAGTCATTTAATAAATTAACTGATGACACCACAACACAGATTTCTTTGAAACTGACCTTCACTCAGAAAGGAATACATCATCACAACCCACACGGAAGATACAATAAGGGTGTGCTTTGCAGAACTGGTGAGAATTATCTGTCAAATAAATACCAGCTCATCTCTTTTTTTACTCTACAGGTTACAAGAACAAAGTGAGAAAAGCCACCACTGAGCCTCCTCCTGCTAGTCATGGTGCCTCAGAAACCAGGATAGGAGCACGTGTAGTCATAAGTAATAAAGCTATTCCAAAAGTGTTGTCTCTTTTAAACATGGACAAAATCTGTAGGAATACCCACTTTAAAAGATTTTTTTGATTGCCAGTTTCCGATATAAAGTGTGCCATCTTAGAATTTAAATCAAATAGTTGTGGGATTTTTACTGTAACTGCATGATATTGCAGTTTGTAACTATGCTTGCTACATTCTAAACACAGCTGTGTTCTCACAGCCTAAAAACACTAGAAATGATCACAGTTACTCCTGAACCACAAAAAGGGATATTAAGGCCCAAGGATGCTCTGCCTTTCTATACAATGAAAAAGGGGAAAAAGTTTTGAAATCATCTTCCAATTCTGAGAAAAATGCAGACACAGAATCATTGTATTTTAATAACTAAGGGGTTTATGGATTGTGTTTATTGTCCATTACAAACAAATAATTACTTAGTTTATTTAATGTGCACTCAGTAATCAGATAAAATGTATGCTAAATAAATTGCTGGAGTTAGTCTGCATTAATTTCTTTGTCTCTCTATCAGTCTGAGAGAACTTTTTTCTATTCTGCAACCTATTAAGCTATACATATGATTTTCATAAAATAGATTACATTGCTATTTTTAAACCACCAAGCATCATAGTGAAATCAGCAGAAAAATAACTTAATGAACTTTAATAATCGTAATTGTTTTGGCTATAAAAGATACTTTCTCCTGAAGATAGTTTGAAAAAAAAAATTCTTTAGCATTATCTAAATTATAAAATTCAATTATTTCACCCTTTTTTATGAAACAGAATTTTATTATGATATAATAACATTTTAACTAATATGTAAATGTATGCCTATCAAGGAAGTACTTTAATTGCATATATAGAGTATCATAAGAACTCACTTTCTTTATGCAAGTATACTTTAGTTGATTTAATTATCTAGCCTTCTAATTACACAGTCCATACCAATCAACCAAAATGAAGCACTTCTATAATCTTAATTTCACATGTCAAATCACTGGATATGTTTTTGCATGATTCTCATGTTAATTAGAAAGCCAGATTTTGAATGAATGACAGTGAGTTGATGAGGAGGTTAGGGGCAAAACCCAAAAAAGATTTCACATAGGGCAATGCTAGTCCCTACCCATTTACCTTTCTCCAGATCATCTGTTTCTCCACTCAATAAGATACGAGAAACAGCAGTATTTAGTTGTCTTTAAAAGAACATTTTCAACTTTGCCCAAACTTTTTGAAATTTTCTTCTCTCTTACTCCACACACAATCCCACTCCTGTAGCACAGGTTAATATCTTTTGCCAGGGAGAGGTAGGAGATGGCTGAGATCAGGAGAGCTTTCCATTTGTCTTGTGGGGCCTACAATGGCAAGAAGTCTTGCTTTCTAGCTTGGGGCTGTGCTTACTTAAAACATCCGGAGCATTATTCCATCCAGCACAGGACATTATACTGTGCAGCAGGGAAGGCTTACAGGTTCACTTGGAAGTTTAAAATGGCTTGAATTTGCAGCTCATGGTGGTGAACATTACACATATCAGAGGCTCCAAGAGCCATCTCGTGGGGGCAAAGGAGGAACAATGAGCCTCTTAGGCTACAGACAGATGATGTGGCAGCTTTCCAATCCTACTTTTCCCTGTCCCAGCCTCAGGCAAGAAGACCTGAAAGGTAACTAAAGATGGGTTAGCCCCAGCTTTTTTGTTATAACTCATTAACTCACATTAGAAAAAAATTTGAATATCCACAACAAGAGAATGAGAGAAAATGAAAAGTCCACTTGGCCTTCCCCTGGCCTAGAGTACCTATTTGCATGTATCAGTCACTTAAATGCTATTATTTCATCTATGAAACAGTCTGACTCAGTTGGATGAGTGAAAAATGAACAGCGCACATCTTTGAAAAAAAATTAATACTTTTTTCACTGTAGTTAGCTTACATGCAGTATTCAAAAATTTGAGGCAGAAGGAAAATACTGCTTTAATAGACCCACAGTGTAAGTACTGGTGAGTCTAACAGTAGTTTTGTAAAATTTGCCCTAACCAACTATAACAACCTGAAATTTATTCAGAATGGTGGCATTAATTTAATTCAATTCTCATAGTAAGTGATTTTATGAAAAATAAAATTATTTTCTTACCAAATAAAAGAAAAAATAATGCAGTCCAAGATCTGACTCAAAGTGAATTGAGATGAAACTTGAGATTCACAAAACAGCAACCATTTTATTGTAAAATTTTGAGGCTATTGCTGTTGCAAAAAGTACACTAGTTCACACCATTTGCTAATCTTCAGAAATTTTTCATACTCTTATTAGACAGGACTATGAGCCTTTCCTCAAAGCAGATGAGTGTGAAATGGGAACCACATCTCACTTCAGTCCACTAGAGGGTGGCCTGACTCGCTCAGGGCGATGGGACTGAGTTCATGCAAGAGATATAACATTTTCTGCTTTATTTGACCTGTTGATAACCAATTCTTTGTGCTTCATTATTGATCATCTCCTATTATAAAGTAATTTCTTTAATATAAACAGTATCTATGATTAAAAAACCTTCTTCTAACAACATCTATCTCATCTATTGTTTTGTATATCTGGGAGAAGGGGTGATGATAATCACAAATTATTCTACAATTTTTAAAAACTTCATCGTTTGTATGCCCTTTGTTCACGGACACAGAATAAATAGGGGAAAAATAAATCATTCACCCAAGAGCATGGCATAAAAGGAGAAAGAAGAAATAAAGGGAAGGAAAAATCTGGGCAGCCTGTTGTTTATATAATTGGATGGCCATAAAAGACAAACTCAAGCAGAGAGAGATTGAAAGAAACTGAATTTTTATTTAACCAATCCCTTTCACAGTTTATTCTGAATTTTTATTTCTCAGGAAGATGTATTATTGCTCTTACTTTTTACTGATAAGCACAGGTAGTAAAATGCAATATTTGACAAAATTTGGAAGAGGAAGAATATGTAAAATCTACTCCTGTCTCAAGCTTAAAAAAAAAAAGAAAAAAAAAAAAAAAGGCATAAAAACTGGGGGCAAGTCACATTTTTCCTGAATAGTTTCAACATACAGTATCCTCTGAACTACAGCAGCCTTTGCAGAACTTCAATGATGTCTAATAAGTTGTTCTGAGTACAGATAACAGCCCTTAAAAGAAAANAAGAAAAGGAGGGAGGGGGGGTGGGGGGAGGGGGGAGAAAATTTGGACCTCCCAATCTGCTCTGCACAGACAGAAAGCGTGCCCTGCAGCTGCCACAAGTCGGAAGAGCTATCCGGGAGCGCGCACAGGCTGGCGTGGCGTGTCCGTCCCCGCAGCAGCAGCAGCGGCGGCGGCGGCAGCGGCAGCAGAGTCACGGAGCAGACACGTCCCCGCGGCCGGGCCGCCAGCCCGGCGCAGCCCGCGCAGCCCCGGCTCCTCTCGGCAGCGCGGCCGCTCCGCTGCTCGTGACCGCCGGGCGGGCAGCACCGGGCCCGTGAGACAGCCGGGCGGCTCCGCCGTGCACCGCTAACCACCATGGAAACGAGAAGAAGCAGGAGCAGCTAGCGAGCATCTCTCTCTCGCTCCCCCCACCCCCTTCTCTCTCCGCTGGATTGCGAGCCTCAGACAGCCAGGCAGCAACAGCGCCTGGCAAACGCAAGGGATCTCAGCTGGCAGCACAGAGAGTCTCTCATGCTGTAGGATATCAATAGATACATCTTTGTATTACAGACTGTTAGACACACGCATGCACACCGACTCACACCCATACGTACGTGTATGCTCGTCTATTCAGACTCTGGCTTTAATACAAGTATGTCGCTACCTGAACTAAGGATTCAAAATTACTGAGATGCAAGAACTCCTCCAGCTCTGAAACTACTCTTATTATGGGGTAAGTTCCTCTTTATTTTCAATTTTACCCCGACTTTTATCTTAACTTGTAGACTCTTTTCCCTTTCTTCTTTTTGTAAAGTTATTTTATTAGTGTATTTTCATATATTACTTTCTGAATAGAAATGCAAATGCAATTTGCTTTTTATGCCAGAGATAATCTAAATATGCTTCCAATAGTACCAGATTTGTGTGCTTGTTAGCTTGAAAGAACATCAAAGGATAAAAAATTATAAAAGCAGAATGTTTCCACTGATGTTTCAGAGGAAAAATCAAATTAAACACTTGCTCTGTGTTTTGAAACCAATAAAACAAGATACAGGACAGCCTCCTTTCTTCTCTCCAGTGCTAGGATTAAGGGAAATGCTGTTTATGTCGGGACCTAAAAACCACTGAGCAGTGAGGCTGAATGAGCATATCACAAACAGTTATTGAATTTCTGCCAGGCTACATCTTAAGGATTGTGGCAAATGACTTCGCTTAAAAACATCCCCTTTCCAGTCAGAAGGGACAGTGTGAATGTCTGATTACTGATGCAGCTGGAACGGACGCGTTAGGTAAAAAGGATCACATTAAGCAGAAGAGTTCTAATCTTCTTTGGTAATTAACAGGATCTCAGCAGGGTGCCTCTATTTACATGTAAGGAGAGTGTTTAAATCCATCGCTATAAAAGCTTTGCCTGTTTTAGTATAGGAAGGCTCAGGACTGTTTGTCTTTGCTTTCCATGTCTTTGTTTTCACATGTCTAGCTGGAGTTTTTGCCCAGCACTGCTGTTGAGAAAGAGAACCCAACACAGGAGGAAGGAGAAGGCAGCAAATGCAGGGGGCTAGAAAAATATCAGTGATTTTCTATTTAACCAATTTAATCAACTTAAAATTCCAGGCTAGCACTACAGTTGTCTAATGTGCTTCTGCTTATGCATGTGTATGTCATTTCTTCCATGCAGTATAAGAGTACCTCAGTATCCTTTCAGATGAAAACACATTCAGTAAAGTGCATCAGCATGGATCTGTGATTCATGCATCAGTGAAAGACAGAGATAGATTTTGCTTTACACCATGAGAAAGACAGGTTAGTTATCTAATGCATGCTTCAAAGTGAAAAAAATACAATCTGCATCTTCCCGTATGCTTTTGTTTGCTTTTTAGAGTACTACATCTATATTAAAAACACTCCAGTATTTAGACTATTTCCCCTACCCCTTTTTTCTCCCTTCAGCCCCCTCACTCCTGTGCACTCTGGAGATCATAAAGATTCTGTTCCTTTGCACCAATGTAATCATTTGCTTGTAATTTTAGAGTTACTGTGTTTTGAGAAACAAACACTGTGAAAGAACCATCAACAGATAGCCACTGGCTTTAAGTCTGCCACCTTTTTAAAAATGTCAGGAAATGGGTAGCTTAACAATATGTATGGTAAGGAGTCAATTAATTCAGGTGACCTTTGTAAATGGTGACAATAAAGCAGCTCTGACAATATGCCACAGCATTCGACATTCCCTCTGGAAAATGAATGAGCTTAAGAAGAGGTTTTCTTTTCAGAGAACAAAATGAAAGGTATTGAAGCATTAGCTCCTGCTATTGGCAAGCTTGCTTCCTCTATTTTAGATGGTCTATGAAACCTGTTTAAAGCAAGCTGACTTATTTTATTATATGAAACACAGTCTCTGGTCTAATTAATTAAATATCTTGTTTTCATTCACACTGCATGTGCACTTCAGCTGTTAAAACAAGAATTTCCAGCTCCTGGTTTGCATTTTTATAATACATGCTATAAAATAAGTGGAGAAAACCTGATTCTGATCTCTTCATGCAATGTGCAAAGGACTACTCAGAGGAAACTTTTTCTACATGCCTCAGTAGCTGCTTCATTTTTCTGAATCTTTATCCTTATTCACTTTTAATGTAGAAAATAAGTAAATATGAGTTACTTTAAACAAATGCATCTTGGATTTTGCATACTCTAATGTGCTACTTTAAAATATTATATAGATATGCCAAAGAGCTTCAGAAAAATGTGGCCATTTCAATCATACATGTACAGAGAAAACATGCTGTAGATGCAGCATCTCAGTACACAGCATAGACATTCTTAACCAGCAAAGCAGGCAAAATGTATGGTGACTGTATTTTGGTTAATACTCCCTCAAAGCTCCTGCAATAATGTTGTAGTGTCAGACAACGACTGGCTGATGTTGTTATGGTAACCCCAAAGTCCCGCCTTTTAGGGTGGCAGCTCTGAGCACAACATCAGAGCATGCCTGCTTGGAGTACCCTCAAGTGGGTGAGTCCTTCATTTTTCCACCGGAATTAGACCAGATCAACTAAGCAACGTTGATACCTGTAATGCAGATCAAAAATATAATGTATAATCTTTGTTAACTGATCAAGCTTATGAAAGTACTCACATCCTGCTATTCACTTGTAATCACTTGTCCCTTGTCACTGGAAAACAAAACTGTTTGCAAGAGAGAGCAAACCATATAGCAGTGTTGGAGTCACTTTCTTTGACTCCAGCCCATAACCTTTATTATATTAATAAATGCTCTACCAGCAAATCAAAAGCTTTGCTGCTGGTGACGATCACTCTTAACTAAAGTTAGACTGGTATTTAATAGCCAAGTTTTGGAGTATGAGAACAATAGAAGAAGATAAGCAGTAGAAAACAAAGAGTTTTTCAAGACAAGCTTTATCTACCATTGAAGAAAAGTCACCACAGAGAGAAAAATGAAACCTTTTTTGAACTATATACAGATGGTTTTAGTGATTCATGCTACATCAATGTTTTAGTTAATTCATATAGCCTTTCTTCAAATAGTACCATTAAAAGCTGAAGGAAAACGAAACTCTTGAGAGAGACATCATCAGAAACTATCTTAACATACTCTTCCATGTCAAATTCCACAAACTCTACTTAATATCAACTAGCAAAAACTGACAATGAAAAACCAATTTCACATGTAGCACTCAAGCAACTATTTTCTGAAATCAAAGGAATGCACAGTTTCTAAAATGTTTATGATCAAAAATCAGACAGCTTCTAATTTACTTTTTACTAGAATATGCCTTCTACAAGCCGTCATACTACTTTAAAAGAATACTAATTCTCATTCTAACAACACAACAAACAATTAAAATCCTTTACTTTACTGAAAGGAATATGCCAGTAGAATTTAAGAAGAAACAGTAGTGACAGATGTCATTAGAAAGGTCATTAAACATATTAGTATTAAGAGAAAAATCAATACTTCTCATTACAACTGTAATGTAATTGTAAAAAGGAATTACTGTGCCTTTTACTTATTCAACTGACCAGTCCACAAACTGTTAAAAGTCGTTATTGTGAAATGGTGTAGTTCATAAAGAACTTATTTAAATAAACAGTTTGACCCTCAGCGTTATACACAAAATCCATAAATTATTTCATCAGTTTTTCCCCAATAAATTCATATCCTCAACTGAACTGAACTAATAAATGTTTATTAGCACAGCACATGGAGCTATAATCATCTGCACCACAGAAAGATCCAATATGGACGTCAATAAGATTATTTCACATTGGGTTCTTTGTGGAATAGCTGAATGTGACACCTTGAGAGAAAAAAGCATTTTCATGAGGCCAAAATACAAACTACTTTCACAATTTTACTTGATCCAATTACCCTCTCCCTACAGGATTTCATATTCTTTATACATGGAACATCAACCATAATACAAGCTACAGGCATGCTCTCACCCCTAGCATTTACCAAACTGCTTACTTTTCTCAAAAGCAACTACAAATGCAGACATTAAAATGTAGGGAAAGTTTCATTTTATAAACACAAATTTATACTGCATATCATTGAAACAATTATCCTTCATTTAGAAATATTTCTTTTTCACCAAAGTTTATCTCAACTCTCCTCCAGCTTGGCCACAAGCAGCAGTGGTCTAATTGAAAGGAAATAAGAAATAAGATCTCTGTAGTCACATTATTTCTATTCAGTTGTTGTATTTCTGTATTCCATTAAAATATCTGCCCCAAATTTAATGATAGTTTAACTCTACTGGTCTCTATATTAGAGAAGAAAAGACTTTTTGCCTCTTTTCTGCTCCCAACTCCCACAGTCTCAATCAAACTGGGAAATGCTTTTTGACAACACTGGCACAAAAAAAAAAAACAAACCCATTTAGCTTTTCTCTTTCCTGAATAACCATCTCTACTTAGAGGTAAACACTGCAGAGCAGAATAAAATGCTACAGGGAATATTTTTCCAAAATGTCTAGTGATTATTAATATTACCCCAAGAGTCTTTTAATAGACATTTGCTGTTATGCAAATAGCAACCAGTCTGCAGGAAATACTTTAAATTCTCTATAACATTTGGAATAAAAAAGGTAAAAATCTTAAATTTAGCTGTACCAAAAATCCCTGGGCATCCAGCTACTAGTATGAAAAAAAAAAAGAAAAAATATTTTTTATAAATTATATGTCTAGGGATCAGACAATTTCAGAAATTACCTATTTAATAAATTACGGAATAATAAAACAAAATAATTGTGTAATAGAACACACAATAAAGAGCAAAGTTGTGCATTGAGACATTTTTCTAAATCCCCATAGTACTCAATGCTATAGTATTCTATTATACCATCATCCTGGATAAGAAAAGATGACTCCCAAACTGTCTTTAAAGAGGCAACATTACTAGAGCTCTTCTAGTGTGGTGTTGGGAGGTTAAAGGAAACTGGATTGGTTAGTTTTGTCATAGTGCTAAAACAAAAAGTCATTCTTATTTGAGAAAGAATGAGAAATATATATGGAGGCATTTCAGAGGCATTTAAATAAGTATAATTATGGGACTCATTCCCTGAATAAGGATAAATACAAATGTCTCCTACTTTACTACAGTAGCATATCTCTGCTGAAAACAGATATATATGCGTCGCTATTTATATCATATTTATGTGATTTATTTAGTACCTAAAGACCTAATAAAATTTTTCATCTTGACAGGAATAATTTTTATGTGAAAACAGAAACTTTTCTCAAAAATTTTAGCTAGTGTCATGGTAGCTATAAATAGAAAGACTAGAGAGAGATATTTGTTTCTTCACTCCAAGCTCATTCCTGTTGCCAAGTTCTTTCAAGTCACTGAACTTCCTCTCCCCTCTGGAAAGCAGCTTTCTCTAGAGGTCATGTCAAGCATCAGCAATTTTTGCAGATGACACTTAATAGTGACCTAGTTCACCCAAGTGCGGTACGGTGCAGCGTAGTGTTTCCACCAAAGTGCAGAATTACCTGCTGAGCTCCCCACCCCAGCTGGCTCCATGCTGCATGCCATGGAAGGAGCTGAGAGACAGGAGAGCCCAGACTGGTCAAGGCTCACATGGGAGCTGAGTTTTCCAGAAAATCTTCTCTGTGTAACAACAGCTCCAAACCTACCGCCTAATACTAAACTGCTCTCTTTTGTGTATCCCATACCAAAATCAGGCAGTGCTGTAAAAATTCTTCCTCCCTCTGCACTCAAAAGGGATGTTTCTGAAACAATTCAATCAATTTATGAAGTACAGCATTTTCTCTTGTCAAATTCTAAACAAATTTTAAAAAGCCTTTCAGTATGAAAAATATAATTACAGTCAAGTGGTGCTTCATTACCACTGTAGCTTGACATTATCTGCACAACTCCTATTAAATACCACTTTATAACAAAATATAGTTACTTAGGTTATCTTCTAAGCATAACACTAAAAGATTATCCTAGACATACCACATGTATGACACCATTTTGAACATATTTTTCTTTTTACACAAGATGCACCATGTTAACTTTCTGAAAAGACATCTGAGACTCTACAGCCTCTATTTCATTATATTCTCACAATACAGTAATTTCACTATTTCATTTTAATATGTTTGGCCAGTTACTTGCTGGTAGGCCCAATACAAAGCTAAAACTCAACAGCACTTGAGAGAAATGGAATGATTAATAACGATTATACCAGTTTATAGAGGTATCCTTATGAGGTGAGAGAAGGCAATTGCAAATATAATGATCTGTTAAACTAGAAATGTTTGTCTGAATAGCAATTTCACCCAGCATGTATAATTCAGGTAACATATTCTTCTGAATGTTGCTTTGATATAGATTATCCAGTCACCAATATTGTGTCAGACAAACACACTTTCAGTCATTTTATTGTAAAATAAGAGACAAAAAGGATACTCAGTATATTATTCCAGGGTTAGACTCCAAACTCTAAGCTCCAGAAACACATAAGGAAAAATACTCTATATTCCAACAGCACAAGCCAAACTGCTGAGCTCTCTCCTGGGCAGAAAGAAGGGCTGGTCAGTCTGAGGAACTGCACAGAAATATTTCTGCATTTCTCACTTCCACCCAAGGATAATATGCATGTTGGGACACACATTATACAAACCCTACACTCCCTCTGATAGGAAGCAATCACCTTGGATATTAGTGCATAGAGTCATTTTGATCAGGCTACTCAAGGCAACACAGACCCAAGTGCCTTTATTAGGCATTTAAATACTGACTTCAGCAGCTGTCATTTAACAATATGATATAACTAGAATAGATAACTAAAATTACATACTATTTCAAAGATTTAAATGCTGAAATATTAAATTACACATATATTGTCCAAATTATTAAGTACATTTAGGATCTCTGGTCATTTCAGTTCAAACAAAATAGATAGATCCATATTTGGAATTTGCATACGTGGAGGTCTTGGCCTTCTGTTCCATAGTGAAATGCCCTTTGCTCTTTTAAGGTTTGGAAAATCCATAAACTTGCTGGTTTTCAAATGTTATTCTTCATTACGGTTCTGACAGCCTCTGAAGTTTACCAAAATTTCATAGAAATAAACAAAAAAATCTCAATTTATCTTAAGTGAATATGAATTAAGGATTTGTAATCTTTACTTTGTTTAACAATTGGTTTATATATCAGTACTTCAAAAAGCATCTTGTGTTGGTATGCCATGATGTCAATCCTACCAACAAACAGGTATAGAAAACATTAAAAAATGAAGAAAAAACGATAAAAAGTTTAAACATACACATAATATCTGTGCCTGACACAAATATGGCAGGGAAGCTATAATAGTTATGTAGAGATTGTAGACTATCCATTTACAATTACTCAGTGGTAAGCATATAAAAGTTGTGGCATAAATCCACTGTACTACTATTTAATCTCTCATGTAGAGGTTAGCCAAACTTTCAAAACGTCTGGATAAATTCTGTGAAAGCCATCTACTCCATCATTACTTTCAATGTAGCTATTTATTTTTACAATAAAGAGTAATCAATGCTCAGGGCTGAGGAAAATGTTCAATTCCATAAAAATTAAATTTGCATTAGCATTGCTTAAAAATAAATTTTGTTTGGCATGTCAAAGTACAGTATTGAATCCACCATGATCTGTGTGCAATAGAATGCTCAAAGAACAAGATTTATAAGCACAGCAAGTAGTAAGAAACTCCAGTTTGATTTTTGCTTTCCATAAACTGGTCTGGCATAACAGCAGACTTTTCTTTGAGCGGGAGGTTGGACTAGAGAGTTCCTGAGATCCCTTCCACTTGACTATCCCATATATACAGCACCACTGTCATCAGAGCCTGCTTAGATGTCTTGGTATGACTGCATCAGGTGAGAGCAACTTAGATGTCACCAGAGGTGAAGGGCACTCTTCAGCCAGTCTCTGAGCTAGTTGTACGGAGTTGAAAATTCTGAAAAGGCAGAAAGTCTGCTGGACTGCTAAAGGAAATAAAACTCCATTTGGTCAGGAGGCAATATTTGCTTTGCTGTTACCTACCAAGAGAAGAGTAATTCAGTGAAATTCCAGCAGGACACTAAAACTGGTTTAAATGTCCTACTAGCTTGTTTAAAGTTTTTAAAATAACACACTATATTAATTCAGTTAACAGAAAGCAACTACTTTCTAGGAAGAGAGAATTATTCCCTGAAACATTACCATCTTAATTTGTAATCTCTGTCTTTTGGCTCAGCCAGGTGTTCAGGGCTTTCCACAGATCTGGGCTGAATACACTACAGTTTTATACACAGTTTTGAAAATACAGCGTTAGCATGAATTAGAGTTAGCATAATAACCACTCCATATTAAGTGCTAAACTTTGACTTTCACTTCCTAGACTGATATTTTACTTCATGTAGTGAATATACTTTAACTGTTTCACTCTTTTCATGTTATAAATCTGCAATGAGTTTCATGAGAAGTGGTTCTGCTGAGAAAACCTGTCAATTTGAATGTATTATTTATTCTGAGTTTCCATAGTTATGTTCAATATCAAGATTACTTACTCCAATATCAAGATTATCAAGACACTACCACAGTAATTTAAGAAACATAAACTTGGTCAATCAAAGTTGTCTAAAATTTAGAGTACCCTTTTACAGATGATTAAATGGACATCATTTTAAGTCCTATTTTTCGAAAAAAGACAGCAATATGCAAAGGACAAATTGGAACCACGCAATAATATTACCTGTAACCTCATGGAAGCCATGGAGTGTAAAGTAGGACTGAAATAAGATGCAGCACTAAATTCCAGCCTTTGCTCTAATGTTATCACTGGATAGGATTAGACAGCCCTTTCTGTTCTTAGTTCTGCTTGTGCATAAAATCATTGTCATGAGATTTACTTAGTACTAAGTTTAAAGGGAGGGTTGGGAAGGCCGTTAAAGTATTTTTCTTATATTAGAACCATCCTGTGAAGACAGATTGCATTTCTATTCCTTAGCATGAGTAAAGGCTATAATTTGATAATGTTTTTAAAGAAAAGTGTTTCTGAAAAAAGTAAATTATATTGTGATATTTATCACTGGTATTATATCAACTCTCTAAGTTAATATTCTAGCACTGGAATACTCAAAAGTATGAAGGATAAAGACGTTTTAGAAGAATTTCAACAAAATAATAACGATGTAGTTATAGACTATGTTTATCCATGCTCGTTACATCTGCTAGACAAAGTCTGCTAGTTGGCATTCACTGGGGTTAAGTATTTGAATGTAACTCAAATCAAAATGTTAATGATTCATCATAAAATTATTTCTTCTTGTAACAAGAATGCATTCCTCATTACGCAGTAATTTGCAGAATTTATTAAAAAACATTCTCCAAAACGAGCACAGAAAGCTTTGCCTTAACAAGAATTCCTTTTCAGTCCTAAATAAGACTCTTGTGAGAACAAGAAAATCTTGTCTTTCTAAATGCCTGATGGCTTTTAACTCAGACACTCATATTCAAGATAAATGCTTAATGGAATTTGAACAATTACAGGAAGTCATATCTAAGTGCAAAGAACAACTTTTAAAATGCAATTTAATTTCTGTTTACATGCCCTGATAATCACACCCAGCAAACACGATCAGCACTTACAGCAACCACAGCTATATCTTATTGGCAGTAAATCCAAATAGTTTGACGGGGGAAAAAACAGTTTAAGCTTAGCAGTTGAATGCCTAAATGCCTTTCTGAGTCATGCAAAATATAAGTGTATGGGAGATTCAAAGTAAAAGATGAAGCAGATCTAATTCATTGTTATGTAAATAGTATAGAGGAAAACCATAACGAACAAATTGAGGATATGAGACTGTATATGATACTGCTTTCCACACTGCCAATTTACATGTGTTTTATTCTTGGACTTTTTCTGCAAAATGCAAAAACTGGTTACCCTAGCAACTGCCACATGTTACTCAGTTTATTTCTGAGGTACAGAGCAGCCTATAAAAGAATAAAATTGTGCCCTTCTATTAGGCTCTATCAGCACCACAGAGAATTCAGAACTTCATGTTCCAGCATGTGCATGTATTTTCTGAAAGTTTTAAGAAAGCATATTAAAGAAAGAGTATTGTACGTATTTTGTGAACTCATTTTCTTTATGGCTTATGTGCAAATTAAAAACAAAGATTAGGAGATATATGGAGAAAAATGTATACTCTGTCCAACCTGATAGTTGTTTTCTGCATTCTTTTTTTATTATAGTTCTAGTAGACATCTATAGCAAACAAGTAAAGCATTCAAAACTTCTTTAATGATGTACAGGGTATCATTTTCCTAAACATAATAGGGTCCTGAGCAACCTGGTAGAGTGGAAAGTGTCACCTGGATGGTGGGAGGGGTTGGAAATAGGATGATCTTTAATGTCCCTTTAAATCAAAATTATTCTATGATTTTACGATAATTCTATGATAAACATTATGAAGAGCTCAAATTCTCATCATCTGTTAGAGGTTAAGGTTTAGTTCATAGTAAGAATTAATGGATTTTGCAGTTGCTCATTAATTGTATGCCCTCCCTCCCCAAAATGCAGGACTCTTTTGTTACATGTCTAGGCCCTATAAAATTTATGAGATGTCTTGCAATAGTAGCACAAAATAACCAGAATGATAAAAAGGGAGTCAACTGAAGTTAAGCATTAATGAACACATCTTACAGAAAACTCTGTCATTCTTTTGCTTTTGAAACCTGGAAAGGAGCCTCTGTGTCCACTGGAGATCCACAGTCCCTGGTCCTGAAGACAGGCCTTTATCCAGGCAGTCTGCACAGGAACCAAGCCAGGACTCATAACTTACAGTTTATAGGTCAACGTTATGCATTTTTTCCCTTCTTCCAGTAATTTTTTTTTCTGGTTTCTACATGAAAATATTTTTTAATAGAACAGAGGAAAACACTTGGTTACATCCTGACTCCTCATTCCAAATACATGATTTTGCCCATTAAGATAATAAAAATATTTCTAAATTTGTACTTGAAACAGAATAATCAAAAATTAAACAGTCTTTGGATTTAAATAAGCATTTGTATGTTTGAATATTCTTCCTGCTAGCTATTTTCACAAGCTCTAACCAGTAAATGCTGCTCTGCCTGTTTTACTTATCTCTGCTGACTTCTTTTATATCATCACATACCTGAAAAGAGTACAAAAGCTAAGGAACATCTTAGCAGAAGAAAATAAGCCCTGATACATTTTTTCCTGTGGTTATCAGGGATGGGGATTTTTGCATGTGGCTAAAACTGCAAATTATAGCATTAGATTGACAAGCAAAACAAGAGCACATGTACAAGTCCTGAACAGGTTAGAAGTTTTGAACAAGTCTGGCAGCATCCTCTTGGATTAGAAGGGTAAACTAATAGAGGCTAATTCTGTACTTAGGCTTTGGGAAGCATTCAAACTAAAGCGCCTCAGACATTACTGCTATGAGCATGTGCTTCCCTTTGGATTCTTGTGCTGCTTGGCTTAATCAAACTACAGAAACACAATAGCAGGGAACATATAAACAGACCTTTTTTGCATTCCCTTGGGACATAATATAGAGTAATCAATTGTAAATTAATTGGAGAAAATTTGTTTTGCATAGCATAGAGAGGCAAAACATTAATTCGAAATCATTTGCTTAATGGTAATTCTAATATGTTATGAATCTATTCAACCTAGTTTTTTATAGTGAAATGCAAAACAATTATCAAGGATGTAAATACCAATAAACTGTAATCTACACCTCTATTACAAGTCAAAGTAGAGTCAAAATAATATACAAAATTTAATTTCTACCAAGAAATACTCAGATTAGTTATCTGAGTGCATCAAATCTTCCATCAACTTATGAGAATTTATAACCATTTCATTATATTTAGGCACACTGGATACAGATATGCAAAGCCACTCAAGAGCAGAGAGGTTTCATGTTGTACCAGTCTATCTCTATGTAAGCATTCAAGTCAGTGCTAGCTCTCCATATGTTACTTACTTTAGGTCTTATATAAACAATACCTTCTCTAAGTGCACTTTCAAGAGAAGCAAATACTGAGCTATTAATGGTATAAGTCTAAAAATAATTCTCTTTATTTTTAAACAAAATCCTGCATGTGGTTTTTCTTATATTGGTCTAGTAAAACAGATAAACAGATTAGACAGATAAACAGATAAACAGATAAAACGGATAAACAGATAAAGTATATTAAATATATGTGATAAAGGGACAGAAAGAAATATTTTTAAAAGTCAGTCTATGGCTAAAGTCCCCAAACACATCTTCCAGTGAAAGCACAAACACAAAAAGTAATAAAACAAAAATATGTAAAAAAACCCCAAGTATTTTGCAGTTTACTGGCCTTTAATAAGTAAGTCACCTTAATTCAAGACTTACTAAATGTGAGATTCAATAAATGCCATTCTTGCTCTGATTAAATGTCAGGGCCATAGACTTGCTGTTTCAAGATGAGAGAGCAACAATTTTGTGTGTATAATGACCCCTCCAGATGATTTGTCTGTGCAATACTTTTCTTTTCAATGAAACATCACAGTCGGTCTCTTAAACTGTAAGTTCTTTATTATGATATGCTTTGGTTTAATAAAAATTCATTTTTATTTTTAACACTAGTAAAAAACTGATGCAAATTTGACCTGATTGTTGACTAGATCTCTGACAGGAGGCAGAGAGGAAAGAGCAGTCAGAAGTCTTACTGCGTATATGGAAAAAGAATGGCTTGTGATGATTTCTGCTTTTCATACCATTAATGAGGTTTGAGACCCCTTTACTGAAGTTCCTGTCCTCAAATCCACCATTTCCACAGCCAGAGGCATTGTAGGTCAATGTGGTTATCTCAGATAGATAAGTTTTTTGTGACTGTACAAGTCTAAGCCCCAGAGGCCCTTTATGTCCATGTGGTTATCTTAGAAAATAAAGCTCATCACCACACAATTCTACAATCTATGCCTAACCAGACACAATCGAGCCCTCAGGAATTAATGGACTTTCCTAAGTGGCATAAAAAGCATCTCTCAGCAGAAAGAAAGCACTGTGCACCGGATCATTTTGTTCAAATTCCTTGCATTTAAGAATTCAATAAATACTTTATAAGTAGTTCTAGAAGTATTCCTAGCATATTTAGAACTTATGGCTGTAACATAGGAATATAAACATCCAAAAAATTGCTAAGAATTTTTGCAAAAGTTACATTGCATTCAGAATCCAGACATTCTGAATCATATTTGCTTTTTTTTCCCCCTGCTTTTCAAATTTGTTTGCAGGAATAAATCTCTGTTCACACAAAAAGCTGTGCAAAATGAATTCTGAGTCTATTACATGAAATTGTTCAGCTGTAAAGCAAATTCTGGCTTGGATTCAACAAAGTTCATAAGCAACAGTTTATGAAAAGTGAGTCATTTACTTTGAAAGCACCTCCAACACAAAGTATTACACAGAGGTAACAGAAAACTGAGAATATCAAATAACAAATATGAATTACTGTCTTTTTTCAAACTGGTTAAATGGGAAAAAGAAAAAGTGTTGAAAAAACCATGCAGTTAACCACTGTAATCAAGAGCTGGTAAATGAAATCTAGTACATATGACAGCACACGGCAGAAAGCAGGAAACATTGATAACCCAAAGAGACATGGAGCTTGGCCTAGAATTTGAGATCTTTCAGATTATGTGTGATAAAAGCTGAGCTCTCGTAACAGGTTGATGGCATGGTAATTGCTGGTTTCATTCATCTCTTTTAGGCCTAAAGGATTGAGAAGTCTAATTCTTACCGCATGGGTCCCCAAACAGCCATTAGACAGAGCCTTAGTCTGAGTGGGAAAAAAGCCCTCAAAGGACAAAGCAATGATTTTTTTTTTTTTTTAAAGAGGACTGCTAGAAATCACTGCGTAGAGGAGAAGTAGAATTAAGTTAACATCAATTTGGTTTACTTCCAACTCAGTTAACTTCCAAAGATGGTGACCAAGAGAATGGCAAAGTAGGAAAAAGAACCCCACCTTTTCTTACTCTTTGCCCTCATCTTACTCTGCAGACCCTCACCTGCCTCTAGCAGACAAAACCTGTTTGTACCTGTTCCTTTCAGAATAAATCAACATTTTAATTTAATAGTATATTGTTATCACTTTAAATTGTGCTCAGAATACTAGCCATCAAGGAAGCAGTTAACAAATTCCTTATTATTCCACAGCTATTTTACAACATAAGGTGCAACTGAGATGACCAAGTTAAAAAAAAAAAAATTAAAGAAAATCACAGTCATTCTGAAGAGTTTGACAAATTTTCTTATCAAATATATTTCTTTTAAATTCTGAATCTGGCTGGCAGGAAGACTATGAATATAATGAATGGCACATAGCAGCATCCTGCAAATTAGTATGTGAAAGGCTAGGAGATGTGCATGGAGCTACTTTAAGTTGATTTCCAGTCAATAAGTACTCCAAATATTTTCCAGGCACAAAATTAAATGAGACCACTGTTGCCCTAGTTTTTGTTAAGCCTTCTGTTTTTAACCTTGGAGTCAGATTCTTTCACACAGTTTCATGTAAATAATAGCCAATGTTTACTTAACGGTATTTTCTGGTTTTCATTCCTTTTGTGGTAAAAGAACTTTGATGAGCATCTTTCGTCTCCAGTGGGATTGAGAAGGAAGTGACATGCTCTCCAATCCCTTGTGGAGTTGGGACGTGTATATGAATGTGAGATATGTCAATAATAAACATTATTATTCTCTCGTGTCTGCTGAACCTAGCAGGTGTGAGAGCCTCTTTATTGTGTCTTCCCAGACACAGACCACAATTAACCTCAGCTGGATTCTGACACATGCCCATATTGCAGAATGCTCTATCTGTATCCTCCTTTCCTACGGCCAGCCACTGAAATTTTTTTAAACTCTACTGACAATGTCTACTTTATGAAGAAATAGATGCAGTTTTGCAGCAAGTGTCAGTTCCCTCATTAATATTGTCACATCAGACAGAAGTCACTGAAATCTGATGCTAATAATTTTGAATATTAAAATAAAAAAAGGATGTATAATAAAGACTATTACAGCAACTGTTGCTTTAGAAGTATGTTGCCTGATAGACCCAAAGAATTACCTGTATTTGTCTGGTACCGATTTGTAACCCTGCAAAATTCTTTCTATAACATGCCGAATGGAAGCCTAACACATGTAAACATTAAAATATCAAAGTAGTATGGGTAGCCTCTGGAACTAAGGATTTTTCACCCAGCGAAACAAATTCTGTTTCATGCTGCTTAGCTATTATTATTTTTAAAAGAGAAAGCAATTAAAACTATGGTGAAAAATTCATCAAGAGCAACTTTCATAACAAAAGTATTACAGACTCAATAGCACTATGATAGGAATGAGCCCGTTCCAAAACAATCTGCCTAAACTAATTACCAAACTAATGAAGGCTAATCATTTCAAACCTTAATAACAGATTCAAAAATATGCTATTTCACAATTAAGCAAATGAACCAGAAAGATTTTTTTTTCACTAGAATGTGCTGATTTATCTTTCCACTGGATTTCAAGGATCACATTTGTGTATAATCTACTACTTTATTTACAGAGTAAAACAAAAGAAATCAAAACAAACCTTCCCATTCATCAAAAATAGTGTGCTGTAAGTTTCTTTTACATTCTGTTACAAGGTAAGAGGAGAGAAATATTGCCTCCTTCTCCTTAAGAGTTCTAGAAATTGAGTTCATATATAGGGAAGAAGTATTTGGGGATGTTAATAGGAGCATTTCTGCTTTAACAGAATAGAATTCTTACTTCTCTGACATAGGGGAGGTCTAATAGCAATTCTTGAAAGAATTAAAAGCCTGGAAATAGCTTGGAAGACCAGAAAGACCAGGGGAAAAAAACAAAAAAAAACCCCCAACTTAACAAGACTTCTTCACTTTACCGTTTGCTTAGTTATTAGTTTGGCAGCTACACAGTATTAAAATGAGATTATTCAGCCTAAGAGAAAAACAACTATGAATGCTTATCAATTAGGCATAGCTAATAGTTAGCCTTTTGATTCACAAACACTGAGTATTACCTATAACCAAAACATCCTTAGTACCACCTAATTTATTAGGTCATCATCCTGGACAGTCATGATAAGGAAAAGGATGTATCATCCTTCTGGAGAAACATTCAAATGTTTTGCTAACTCTCAGCAAAACAACAATCGACTTCAAAGCATGAGTTCCCGTGACAAAAAAGGGCTTGGTAATATATCAAGCTACTAAGAACACAATCTGCTCAACCTTTTTTTGGACTGGTGCAGATCACTGCACAACAATTTTCAAAGGATTACCAAGCCTTGCTTTATCTTTGTTGATATGTAATTGTAGTCTTCCGTTTTTATTTCTTTCGAGCTAATTATAGGGGCTTGTAGCTAAATATCTATGTCTCCACCTGCAGCAGAAATTCCGTCTTTCATTAAAACATTAGGCTAGTGAATATCGGTTATCTGTGTCCAGATGACTATAAACCACAAGGACATTAAAAAGGATTGAGACATTCTGACTTCAGAGAGAACACATCTCCATAAATCTTCAGTATTTCATTCCAAGGTAGGCTTCTATTAACTATCAAACACTGCTAAAAACGTTTTTAAAATTCACCCTTGAAAAATAAGTATCAGTAAAAAAACCGCAACTAAACAGCAAAATTATTTGTATCTTATCAATTTACATTCAATTCTAATTTTTAACAGCAACCTGGGAATTATAATGAAACTAAAACCCAATTTTCAAGCCAAACATTTTTATGGCCTTTAGGGTATTTTCCTTACTGCTTGAAATGCAAGTCCTAAAAGTCTGCTCCTTAAGGACTGCCAAACAAAGCTATTCCACCTCATAACTACTCAACTTTCTACTCATTACTTCTATAACTTTCAAATGCTATTTCATCTTCCCTGGACATTACTCACATTATTGCTCATGAATACCAAGAGACAGAAAAAAGCATTCTATCACCTTCAAGGGAATGTTTTCAGGACTTTTCAAGTTCTCAGCCATTCAGATGTGGTGCTTTGTCTATTCATTTAATCACAGAATAATCTCAACCTTTAACCAACTGAAAATTACTGGATGGCACCAAAGATTCAGAATTGGAATTTCAGAAATATATCAGGATCATTCTACACAACCAGTAGTGGAAAGTAAACCTGATTGGCCGAGGTTTGAAAATATAGGGATTAGAAAACCCAGTGTTCTGCACTCCATTTTCCAAATCCAGATTTACTTTCAAAATTTGCATCTCCCATATACAACAGGATACGATGATAAGGACAGTTTAAAGCATACTTAAACAAACCTCAGGTCTCTTATGGATTTTGACCTTCAAATCCTTTCCATGCTTTATTTTCTTTGTATTAGGAATGTTAAAGCAACATAAGGTGACATTTCCTAGCTCATTAACAGAGGACACAAAGTCATTTGCAAGGAGACAGACAGGTGGTTTATAACTTTTATCATTATAATATTGAACAAGGTGACAACTATTGCCTGAAGGAAGGATAATTACACTACAAGAGAACCTAAACTGTATATTCAGCTCACATGTATAAGAACTGGCAGAACAAAGCCACACAGCAAAGCTAAATTATCCTCATTTGCCTGTTTATATTATGGTTAACCATATTAACCCTCAATTCCCTTTTATTGGTATTGGTTTGTGTACTGCATCAGCTAACTCCATCAAGTGAATTATCTTCAAAGTATGTGCACTACCTGTTATGCACTACTGCAACAAAGAAGACCTATTTACATTTTTAGAGAAACACCTCATCACCTTAATCTCTTTTTTGAGATGGTGGATCAAATGCAACTGGGATGCTGTCTGCCTGGTTTTAACATGTTAGCTAAGGAAGGATGAGTTAAGAAGTAAATATACCCTTCCAAATATCAAGAGGTGTCCACTGCTTTAAACTCTTCCATGGTATATGTGTATTTTTCTTCTCAAGTATAGCAACACATATCATTTTAAATACTGCAGATTGCATGTAGGATTAAAAAAAAAAACAAAAACAACTCATCACAGTCAGCATGTATCTAGAGATTTTCGTTCCGTTTTCTATGACTCTAAACCATTTACATAGGATACAAGTATTCTTCCATTATGTTTGCCTGTGATGTTTTCTCTATATACACTCCTAATTATCTTCTATACATGGCAGTATGTAGTTTCAATTCGTTCCAGTTAGTTTCCATACATACTCCTAGTTAACTGGGGAGAACCATTCATTAATTCAACAAAGACCACCAGCAATTAATTGTCATATGGCCCTTCATAGGTGACATATTTTTCTAGAATTATGATGCACATACAGGGAGAGAAAGAACTCCAGGTTTATTCAATAAATATAATACTCATCTAGCTGTAAATGGTTTGTCACTGTACTAAATATTTGTTCAAATAACTAATAACTCTTTCTCCTCTGTTGTCAACAAATCTAAAACTGTTTTATAGAGGAAGCAAACTTCATTTCCCTAGTTTCTTTCAGAAAATTTATTATAATTTTCCTCATACCAACTGATTCTGCCCTAATTCCAATTTATGGTATTGAACCTCAATGACCAGCACCATATACGGGATTTCATGAGAGTTCTTACCTGTAGCCAATAAGCTAACATGTTTTTTGGCATCTGCTGGGTTCAAAATGTCTGTTTTGCAGGCATTCTGGGGCCAGTGGTCCTCCTGTGAGTAAGGAATCACACCATGTCTTTCTCCTTACTTCTGATAATCACTCTGATGACTTCCAACCTTGAATCAGAAATTACTGAAAGCATAACTTGTCATTTTACATTGTTGAAATGTCACACTATTGTAAGATCTATCTTTACTCATTCAAGTTGTTTTACTGCTGAAGACGACAACCATGCCATTGTCTGAAAGCATGAAGGCCGAAGTCAGGCTTAAAAAAAAGGTCTTAGAATAAAAATGCAGGTTGCTTAGATGTAACATCATCATTACAAGATTGTGCCCAATCCATCTTTGGAAAGACAAACTGGAAGGATGGTTTGAAATGGTTTATCTGTCCCACTTTAATATGTGTGATAAAAAAAGTTATTTGTTCCATAATCACCACTAAGAGGATCTTTCCAGTATCTCAATTCAAACTTGCCTTTTATTCAGTCTGAAGAGCAATTTTTCCATAGCAAGAGGCATTTCCTAGCACAAATACATCTGTGCATCTCTATCATTCTGATCATAATGTGTGAGGTCGTGTTCCTACATGTCTCTATATAAGCACCTACAGCAGATATGTCTATTCAAACTCTTGCAATCCTAAGTAGGAATCGCAACAAAATTCAAGAGAAACTATGCATGTCAAGGAACATCTAATGGAAACTTCTGATTACAGTGATTGCAATCTGCTTGATTGGCATGAATTCTTGAACAATGAATACTGGTCAAAATTCTCTGGAAGATCAGAACGTCAGATTTTCTGCTGATGTCAGATTTAGCATCCAAAATTCAGAAACTGATGTAAAGATGATAGATTCTGGAAAGCTAAGAAGGAAATACAAAATCAAAATGTGGCTATATCATGAAAGTTTCATAATTGAAAGAATCTTTTTCAATGTTAATTAGCCAAATCATCTAACATTAAGGAGTTGAGTCAATCTTTCACACAGACAAAATTTAAAACAATCTTTTAAAATAACAGGAAACACTAGACGAGTTATACACTGGGAAATAATGAAGTGGGATAAGTGGATACTGCCTCTACACATGCTGAAAAGGTTTAAATAAATTTTCAATTTGAAAGGAAATTAGAAACGCTCAAAAGAAAATCCAGTTATTGTTCCAGGAACTATAAGATTATTTTGCTGTAGTGACACACGCTGTAGAAGGAGTATGATACTTAACTGTAAGTACTCCTGTTTATCTATCTTGTATTTATCATCTTTCTTCTGGTCTTATTTTAAAAAGTAAATCTTCAGAAGATTATATCAACATTTTAATGTATTTATTTCTGGGGAAATAAGAAGTGAACCACCGTAATCATATAGTGTGGATTAGAGCAAATGAATGGGTCATAATAGCCAAAAAACCCCATAATTTTAGGTCTAAATATAACATTAGTTTTGCGAATCATATGAAAAAAACCTTTAACATGTAATATTATTAATGACATGCTCGGTTGAGCAAAAATTGTAATTAAAACTAAATACAAACCAAAAAAATTTCTGCAATCAAAAATGACAGTATCTCTATGAGTTTGTAATTTATGAGTATGCAAAAATCACTCCAACTGTTATAAAACACAACAGATAACTTTTACTCCCTGATCTTTACAATAATATTCTGGTTTACACATTGTCAGTTTTTGCATCCTGAAGTATTATTTTTTATCAATCCATTTCCCTACACTGCTTCAAGCAAAAAAAAAACCAAAAAAAATTATCCATTTTTGTTGAAAAATACATTGGGAACCTGGTTGCCCAGGTGGCTCAAAATGAAAGTAATCACCCAATATAGTTACAATTATAAGGCTAAAGCAAGTCAGCCTAATTTGGTAGGAATATTCATGACACAATACTCATCCACTACTGGCACCCCGAAAATAAACCTTTTTTTGGTTTTTAGTTTCTGCTTACCGTAATGATAAGCAATAAATGTTTTCCCTTCATGGATCTCAAACCAAATTTCAAGTAATATGTTCTATGTATACATCAATTACTAGCTGTGATTGTAGCAGAATGTTCCTGATATAACTGCATTCATTAAACCCATTTATATCTTTGGACTGTTACAGCTGATATTCAATACAGTGCACAATGGACATAATTTTTTAAAAAATTCTTGTAAGAGCATTCACCTTGATATGAACAAGTCCCAAACAAACCATAAGTATACCAATAAACTAAAAGGTGAATTCACTAAATATTAAGAGTCTGCCATTAAAGACTGACAATTTAAAGTGATGGAAAATATTATGTGGTAAGTATAGCCACTACCTTTTTCTGTCTTTATTACAAGTATCTGAATACACCTATTTTTATGATTTAGGCATATTTGATATTTACATTTTGAGAGCCCCAGAGGAAAAACATATGCAGATTTTGCCAGTGGCTTTGCTGGATTTTGGCTAGGCTTTTTTACTAGTCAAATGTACTAAAGACTTGCAGAATCTGTATGGTAGCTTTCTAGAAAATCAAGCCAAAACTGGTCCGAAATCTTTAGTTCTGGCCATCTGCTAGAAGCATCTGGTAGCTGGGTACATGCACCCACATCCAGAACGTGACTGCTCTCTTGCCAACTATGTGCCTAGGTAACTGCCAATATGTGCTTCTCCACTGCTAACATGACAACTGTCAAAAAGAAGCTGAACATGTACGAATAAATCTAAATTAAACTAACATATTACTTTCCTAAGTTACAGCCATCATTTTTGTACCTAATTGCTTGATAATGGCAATGATATATAAGTCACATGGTGAAATCTGTCTAAGGCTAAGAACTATAACAGGGATACCAAGGATCTAAGTATTTTGAAGAGTTATTGGTAATTTTTTAGTCCAAGTGTTTTCTCTGACAACTAGAAAATATATATGTAGTACTAGTGATGTGTTACATCTTTATATAAAAGCATCAGAATTATACATGCAATATCTGATTTAGGAAGAAGAAATAAAATAAAAATCAGTTCACAATCTTTTTAAAGTTTCTTTTTCTTCATCCAAATACATAAAATTATACATAGCTTAATGGACACTCATTGAATATATTGCAAGAGGATTTGGAAAGCCATACTACAAATTAGAACATAAATGACAGGTTAAAAATAAAAATAGTAAAGAAATGTGTGGCTTCCACTGAAATTCATTCTCTTGTCATATAAATACAATTTTCTAAAATCTCTGCTCACTAAAAAAACCAATAAAAATTATTTTGTGAACTTCATATTAAGAGAAGTAAAAATTCCTTAAGTAAAGTAAAAAGAGAAGTAAATTAATTCCCTTGTGAGATCAAAGTAACTTTTTGTCATCTTTTGCTGTGACATTTGTGAAAAGGAGATCTGTATTCAATGGCTAGGTAGCGTATGATTAAAAGTTAAAAGCACATGAGAGAACAATAGAAGGAATATCTGAAATCAAAGACTAGAAAAGTAATGCAGCACCATGAAAGTAAACTACTAGACCATGGCAAAAGGAGAAGAATAAACCCAAGGATATTTGGAAATTGACGTAGTGACTTTTTTTTCTTACCCTATCTGAATCATCAGTTGTCCCTTTTCTTGCATTTAATTTTTAAGCTCCGTGGAGTAAAGATCACGGTTTTGTTTAGCAGCAAGTGAACACACAAAGTGATGTGGTCCTGGATCCACCGTTTCAGTTCCAATGCACAATGATGCTGCTGACACCACATTAATAATGGTAACAAAAACACTACTTCTAATAAGCTTTTTGATTTTGATTGACAATCTTACTACACATACAGGTACTGCAAAAGTTGTCTGCCATCCCATGGTCAGTGATGGTAATCCCATTTAAAATAGGCTCATAAACACCCTAATATTTTTCCATCCTCCATTTTTTAAAATATGTTCTACTAAATGTTCATTTACATCCATTGAAAAGTTATTCTAGAATAGCATATACAATAAATTAATACATACACATATTCCTTTGGATTCCATTTAACTTTTTGCCTTCATTACATCTATTTTGAATACTGTATTTTCCAAGCTGTTAAGATTTAATATATTGCAATGTTTTTCAAAATACTGGAATGTAATTTTTGATTGATACAGGAATGAGAACTAGAGTAAGATCTTAATGAATTTTATGTGGTGATAATTCCTCTGATATCTGCTAAACTCCATTAAAAGACAGTAAACAAGAACAGTAGAATAGTAAGCCAGACTCAATTAGTGAGAGGGAAAGGTTAAATCTCATGTAAATCTAGCTGATCATAATTTTTTTCTGACTCTATCTGTATTTGTAGATTAAAGTAACCTCAAATCACACGATGTCCATTGATATAAAGAATTTTTCATTATTTATAAACCTTGTCATTCTTGTAATGGTCTAAGGTATGAGAACGTGTCCTGTTTTACAGATATATTAAACATTTTAAGATTGTGGCTTTCCCTCAGGCAAATTTATTCCACTTAAGGAGAAATATTAAAAGGAGGTGTAACAAGTTCACAAAATAAATATAAACACATATGCTGAAATAGTTATTCAGGTAGTTCCAACTGCTTCTAGGGTTGAATACCAGCTTTGCCACTTCTTTTACATCTTGCATGCCCTATTCATGGCCAGCCTGAAGTTCTAAATATCAATCACAAGAAAAAAAATAAAGTGGATTTCCAAAATTAGTCAAGGTCCCAACAGACCCCTAGCCATAATTTTCACAGATGTCCACATATTTCAGGTACTCACTTTTGAGATTTTCAACCTAAGACATTTGACACGCTCAGCCACCCAAGTTGAACATCTCAGAAACACAAAATCTCTAG
Source organism: Platysteira castanea (assembly GCA_013397175.1). NCBI lineage: Eukaryota > Metazoa > Chordata > Aves > Passeriformes > Platysteira > Platysteira castanea. The sequence goes on from VYXC01009754.1 coordinate 584,214, forward strand.
AAAATCCTCATTTGTCTTTCAGTGTGAGGCTGTATCTTAGCTATATGTAGGAATATAAAGCATTAAGACCATATTACAGCGAACTGTTAATTTGTATTTGTAAAGAGAAGCAGAATGAAACTCTGCTCCAGAGAGTGGAATGAAAGCAGGACTGCATATGCTAGCAGAAATGCTTTCCATTTTTACAGTGCCTATATAATTTTCAGCAACCCTATCAGATCAGCTAGTATAGATTACTTCTATAAATACTACTTCAGACCAATTCTGTTATAAAAATCTATTATATCTATTATATTTTTGTGCTTTAATGAAATATTTCAAATATATAAGATGGTGCATCTTTTTATTTATTGTGCTGTAACAAAAAATTCCCCAAGGAAGCAATTTTTTGGTTTGTTTTGATCATGGAACAAAGAAGGGAAAAAATGCCTTATAAAATTATCAGAAAGATATTAAATTTTCAAACTTAAGACTGCATATTTCCATAACCAACACTTAGAAAACCCCAAGAAACTCCTAAGTGCTGTAACTAAAATCAAATAAGTTATGAAATGTCTCATGCCAAATTTTTGGTTAGTGACATTTCCAGATTTCTGTCCATAGAACTGCTCAAAGTGGTTATAATGACAAGAATTGAGAAGTGCTCTTTCAGTTGATGTGTTTGAAAGGTAGCTTTGTATGAACAGCTGTGTTTTCAAAATGCTTGCCACCTCTAAATTGATCCTTGTGAAGTGCACTGTTTGCCTTATTGCCAGCAGGGCACATTGCACTGTAACTGCTGCATTTTTAGTTTTTATCACTGTCTCTCTAACTGCTGAAGTGGAAAAGAACGATTGCCAAAACCTGACGTGTTTCTTTTCCTCTCTGCCCACTCTGACTTGGTTCTTAGCTGTCTGTTTCTCCAGTGATGAGAAATGTTGCTCAGTTTATTCATTCACTGAATGTCTTTTCCAGCTCAAATAATTGTGATACCCTCTTGTAAACCAAGTCTCCAGCTGTCAATAGTAGTAAATGAAGGAAACCTAATTAAGACATACCAATCATTGTTTACACAAGAAATAATTAGGCTGCAAAAAGTCACACACATCAGGGTGCATTTTTCTAAAAGCAAGAGATAATACCTTAAAAGCAAGAGACACACCATGTTTAGTAAGACACCAAGTCTTAAATGGGTGGCAACAGGGATGGACCTCCAGAAAAAAATAAATTATCTGTTCACAAAGATTTAAACAGTTTTAGTACATAAGTTCTAGTACAGGAAAACAATAACAAAAAGCTGAAGTACTAATAAGGAATACTAATTTATTAGATACAGTCTCTATTTAGCCTTTTTATTTGCAGACATCAGGAAGCAAACAATTGCATCTGGATGAGGAAATACAAGTACAATCAGAGTGCACACAAAGACTTATAAATGCAGCTGGGTAAAGAACTACATCAAAGACTCCAAAACTATGATGCACAGTTCTTCCTGTTGTTTGTGTGAAAACATCTATCCCACACCTCAGCTGTGATAATCTGCTGTGGAGCCTTACCTCTACAAGCTTCTTTACTGTGAGAAATTGTAGGTACAAGTTCTAAGAATCGCTTGCATCATATCAATAATCTTGAGAGGTCACCAAAATCCACTAACAAAGAGTTAATGCTGACATACTTGCATTATTTGAAAGAACTCCTTTTTTAAAACAAGAAAGAAAATGGTTTCTTAGCACAGAAACCTTCACATATGTAAATCGCATTACTTTAAAAACTACTCAAAGAAACAGAACAAATAACTTTCAGGTTCTCTCTGACCTTCTTGTATTAGAACCTTTAACACTGGATATTCAATATACAAAATTTTCACATAAAATTCTAGATGGTACAAAGCACTCAGCTGTAGAGCACCAGAACACAATAAAAACTTGGAAAATCACTGCTAGCAAGAGCATTTACATTCAATTTTTATTTAGTATTATCAGCACATATTTACTATTACTAGTACATGAGAAAAGAATTAATGCATTCCAAAAGTTGAAAGTAACACGAAGTTAAATGCTTATTTTCCAATACAAACATTTATCTCTGTGACCACAGTCTTCAAGGAAACTGAACTTCGGATACAGCTTATGTTGCTGAGTGCAATTTACATGAGGTTTCTTTTGTTGCAGTGAATGACAGCTCACTTTTCACTTGAAAATGATTTGAAGGCATCTTGAGGTTGGAAATTAGTTGCATACACACAGACACGCTTACATAATCAATTCAACGAGTTAAGCAGTTATACTGCGTAACTTGATTCTGGGCTTTGATTGCTTCAAGTGGGACTGGAAAACTTATATCAGCAATCCATGTTTTCCTATATTCTTAGTCAAGATATATCTTGGAGTCACATTATAATACTATTATAAACAAAAAACAAAAAAAAATTTTGCTACTCAAAGCATTATATACAATTTTTGCTGTTGCAATGTATCACTTTTTTATGTACTCTGTCATGTGAAAATGACTACTGTCACATGATTTAGTTTTAAGTTGTCCTGCCAGTAGCAGATGATCCTTATGGATCCCTTCCAATTTGACATACTCTATTCTATGATTGTATGACCTCATAAGTCACCATGGATGTCCATTCTACTCCAGAAAAATTCTTTTATTCCACACCTTGAATGACAGTTAAAAGCAAATAATTTTTATATAAAATAATACAAAGATATGCCACTATTTAAACAAAAAAAAAAGTTTGTCAATTGAAACTCTGTATTTTGGAATGATGGCTGCAGGCTGGAAGTGTCAAAATTATTCTACAATCTGTTATTCAAGCTACTCAACCTCAGTGAATATTTTACACAAGACAGAAGCACTTTACCAAAGAAATAAGAGAGATTTATGCTAGAACACCATATGAACTTGAGCTGGTGACTTATTAGCTAAAGCATTCACCAGAAAGAGAAAGGAAATCAGACTAAATCATATCGAAGCAGAATTTCAGCCTGGATCTCAGCTCTTCTTTTTTTGCTGCCTTTTGCAGAAAGCCTATCTAATACATGTGACATGGAAATATCTACGAGTCCCCTTACTTTTGGTTTGAGAATCCCATAGAAACTAAATATAAAATCAGGAGTATAAATGCAAATACAGGAGTATGTTGGTTCAAAAGTGCACGAAAATATAGTTTATATACTTTAAATGGTACGGCCTCTCAAGTGCCTGGGACACACATGAAAACTCCATCTTGGTCCACATTTTATGTTTCACAGTGGCCAATAGCAAATTTCCAGGGAGGAATAGAAAACCAGGTGAGCTGTATTGTTATGATTCCCCAGAATACTTTCACAAGTACCTCTACTGAGCAGAAGTCCCTGAGCATCATAGTGGGATCAAAAGGCTGAGAGAAGATATCTCCAGTAGCAGTCTGTTGAACCTCCATTTACTTACAATTCAGTTAAGATTTTCAATGAGCTTTCAATTTTTTGAAGCATTTTGCATTTTGCATTTGTCATGCTACAAATACATTTGTAATACACAATCCAGTTGAAAATACAATATTCAGTGTAAAATGTGCTTCAAGAACGTATATCAAGAACATAACAAAAAAATTCTCCCCCACATGGCCATCCTCTTTTCTCCCTACATAGGAAATTACATCTGTGCATCGGGTATAGAATGATTTCTACTAAGATCTTCGGTAAATGCGACAGTACTCCACATAGGGATATCACCTTGCCTCCTGGTGGCAAAATAAGGAGCAAGTAGCAGGCATTAACTGTTCAACACAAACCTTTATTTTTCCGCAAGCCTCAAGTTCATCTCATTTCCCAGAACAAAGGAACAGTTTATATTTTTACTGTTTCAGTCAGTATGTCTTAGTATTTAAGTATAAACTGGGCCATGTGCATAAAAACATACTATTGATCCTCAAAACAGCAGAATGTTTTCCGTATGTTTCTCTCACACATTGTCTGTTCACTCTATTAGTAAACCTACATGTTAAAATAAAATATTAAATGTACATAACACAGAGAACAGCCTCAAAGACTTGTCAAAAGTACTTCAAATTGGCCCAATGCTCATATTACTTTACATAGTCCAACACCTTTCCTCTGAACTGTTATGGAATGCATAGGTGGTCAATCCTCCTGGCCTGGAAAGGACACCTGAGTCCAAATGATTGACACCTGACTTTTGCAATTCTGTCTATCTATACCAGCAAACCCTTAAAAGTTATTTATCAATGTCAATTAAGCATTGATCTTACGGTTTATAAATTATGTCACTGAATTTTAACATGACAGGTAAAGGGAGAAAGGGCATAAATGTGTATTGCACAACAGTCTTCAGAAACAAAGCCTGGGTGAAGTAAGTCTATATTCTGAAGTATATTAAGCAGTTAATGTGTATTACTTTATGTAAGAAAACAGAAGCTTTTGTATTACATGCATTGGAATAAAATGTACACTCAAAGTTGGATTTATTTAACTCCACAAAAAGAAAGTACATACCAAAAATCTGGGAAGAACATATTTGATTCCACAAGATGCTAAGATTTCAGTCTTAACTATAATTTGGGACCTGAAGGCAGTCTGCAAACTTCAGATACTTGCAGAGCTGCAGAGCAAAGAAGCAATTGCTAGTGTAATTTTTTTTCCTTATCACTCTGAAGACACTTTTCTGCTAACATTCCTTGCAATTGAGGCTATTGAAGCCAGAATAAGAAAGCCAGTGATTAGCCTGAATTTGCCAAGATGACAAGCTGTTTATTATAAAGTACATATTTCTTTCTAAATAGCACTTTAAAGAAAATTTTTAAAGTTTTCTTTCTAAGCAGCAGCTACAAAAAGAATTAAAAATTATAAAACCTGTGGATTTTCAATTTCATATATTTCTGCATAGTTATCTCATAGGCTTGCCTAAGAATGTCATTAGGAACGTGTATTAATCCAACCATTCAATTTCCATTTGATTATACATAAATTACATCCTTTATAGTTATAAAGTTCATGTAAAAAAGTTAAATATTCATGCTCTGTAGGATTTTGCTCAGTGTTTACATTTTCAAAGCCAACAGAACTTAGTCTGCTTCTACTGATAACTGAAAGAAAAAAGAAAATATTTTAAAGGAGGATAAAATATGTAGAAAAATCTCACTGATATATTTTGCTTTATACTCTGTGGATCATCATCTTTCTATAGAACAATGCTCCCCTGGATGTATGACAAGCTAAAAAGTCTGAAGACATATTACTATATTAACTTAATTTATGCTATCTGGATACCACTATAATACTCCAGACACCACAGTCATTTTCTTTTCTTACTTGCAATAATTAACAGTAGAGAGGAAAAGATGGCTAAATTAATTTATAACTTTATAGTTTCTTATACTAATTATTTCCTCTTCTTGTATTTTAGGTCATCCTGTCATTCCTGCAAACACTAATCAATCATGGGATTTGAAGTTAATACTACTAAATAAATGAATTGTTTAATCTCCTATGACCATCTATACATACTTCATCTTCACAAAGCTCATCAATTTTATGTCAACAAGGACAAAGTGACCTTCATTTCCACAAAATGCTTCTTACTATTGGACAAGTTGGTTACAAATGTATCACTTATCCTCAGGAAAGAAGTCCTTCACGATCATCATTTGATAAATGCAAGTTTGTGCTTTATTAATTGACCAGGTCATACTGAATTCCAAGACCATAATTGTGGAATATTAAAAGGTCTGTTATTTTCCTAAACATCTGAGCTAAGATGAAGGACCTGCAACTCAAAATTAATTTACTGCTTGGTCTAGTTACCACTGCTCTACTACAAGCTGTAGGAAGAAAAGCAGACTGCCCAGAGTCATGTATATGTGAAATCAGACCGTGGTTCACCCCCAGATCTGTCTACATGGAAGCTCCCACAGTGGACTGTAATGATTTAGGCCTTTTTCATTTTCCAGCCACACTGCCTGCTGACACACAAGTTCTACTTCTACAAACTAATAATATTGCAAAAATTGAACACTCAGTAGACTTCCCAGTGAACTTAACTGGTCTAGATTTATCTCAGAACAATTTATCCTCAGTGACCAGTATTAATCTTAGAAAGATACCACAGCTGCTTTCAGTGTACCTTGAAGAAAACAAACTTACTGAACTCCCTGAAGAATGTCTCTCTGGACTCAGCAATTTACAAGAGCTTTATATTAATCATAATCTGCTTTCTGTGATTGCACCAGGAGCTTTCATAGGCCTCAATAATCTTCTCAGACTTCATCTCAATTCAAATGGTCTGCAAGTGATCAACAGAAAGTGGTTTGAAGCTACTCCTAATCTTGAAATTCTCATGATCGGAGAAAACCCAATAATCAGAATTGAAGACATGAACTTCAAGCCTCTTAGCAATCTGCGCAGCCTGGTTTTAGCAGGTGTAAATCTCACTGAAATACCAGATAATGCTTTGGCCGGCCTTGACAACTTAGAAAGCATTTCCTTTTATGACAACAGATTTGTTAGAGTGCCCCACGTTGCTCTTCAAAAGGCTACGAATCTTAAATTTCTGGATCTAAATAAGAATCCCATTAACAGAATACGACGAGGAGATTTTAGCAATATGCTACACCTAAAAGAGTTAGGAATTAATAACATGCCTGAACTGATTTCTATTGATGGTCTTGCTGTTGACAATTTACCAGATTTAAGAAAAATAGAAGCGACCAATAACCCCAGATTATCATACATTCACCCCAATGCATTCTACAGACTTCCCAAGCTGGAATCACTCATGCTCAACAGCAATGCACTGAGTGCCCTGTACCGCAGCACAGTGGAATCCCTGCCTAACCTCAAAGAAGTCAGTATTCACAGCAATCCCATTAGGTGTGATTGTGTCATCCGCTGGATTAACATGAATAAAACAAACATTCGTTTCATGGAGCCAGAGTCCCTGTTTTGTGTAGACCCTCCTGAATTCCAGGGTCAGAATGTGAGACAGATACACTTTCGGGAAATGATGGAAATCTGTCTTCCCCTGATAGCTCCTGAAAGTTTTCCATCTACGCTGGATTTAAAAGCTGGCAGCCATATTTCTTTACACTGCAGAGCAACAGCAGAACCCGAACCTGAAATCTACTGGATAACACCATCAGGACACAAACTTTTGCCTAATACTATCTCTGATAAGTACTACATTCATTCTGAAGGAACACTAGACATAAGTGATGTAACACAAAGAGAAAGTGGCTTATACACATGTATAGCAACAAATTTAGTTGGGGCAGACCTAAAGTCAGTCATGATTAAAGTGGACGGCTCTTTCCCTCAGGAACACAACGGATCTTTAAATATTAAAATAAAAGACATAAAATCTAATTCTGTTTTGGTTTCATGGAAAGCAAGTTCTAAAATTCTGAAGTCCACTGTCAGATGGACAGCCTTTTCAAAAGCTGAAGACTCCCGGGCTGCACAGAGTGCTCGAATACCATCTGATATAAAGGTATATAATGTTACACATCTAAATCCAGCCACTGAATACAAAATTTGTATAGACATTCCCACTATCTATTCACAGCATAGGAAACAATGCGTCAATGTAACCACAAAAGGACTGGACTTGGAAGTGAAAGGCTATGAAAAGAACAACATAATAGGATTCCTTGCCTGCCTTGGTGCTCTTTTGGGAATCATCTCTGTGATATATCTCTATAGCTGCATCTCTCAAGATATGAACTATGGCATTGGACACAGCTACCTAAGGAATTACCCCAAGAAACAATCCTTTTCACTCAATGAGCTTTATCCTCCTCTAATCGCTCTTTGGGACATGGGCAAAGAAAAAAGCACAGCAATGGAAGTAAAAGCAACGGTAATAGGTGTACCAACAAATATGTCATAAAAATGTCACTATATCACTTAATTTCTGAAATAAAAAGCACATGACTGTATTTGTGCTGAATAAAAAGGCAACAAGAAAAATTATTTCTCTTAGGAACTAGATGCCTGGACTTTGCTGCTGCCAACAAATGGAATATATACTACTCAGTATAAGAGAAGGATTTTAATTAACTGGCTTCTAAGGGTATTCTACCAACCAAATAAAATTAACTTCATATTCTAGAACTTTAATGGGACTTTTAAGTCTGGAATACAGTGGAAGTAGCCAAGAACATTTTCTGTATTTTTTTTTAAATTATTATATAAAAGTAGTGGAACTGAGCAATACCTCCTCCTGTGCTGTATAACACAAAATAGCCACGAGTTTTTGCAGTGAACAGATATACTAGGATTGACATATGGTGTAATGAAATGGACAAATTCTGTAGAGTAGACACAGTGAGTATGTGAATTTTTTTTAATGAGAAAATACATTTTTGATTAAAATCAAAATACTTTTTGTCTTGTTTGTTTCTAAAAAAAACACCTTACCATTCTGGGAGTTCTTGTCTGACAATAAACAAACGCATTCCAATGTCTGATAAAATATCTCTTTACATATTCTTCTATTAAAACCCTAATATGAGCACAAAGAATATTTTTGCTGATTTTAGGTTGTATAATGTTTCTAACAGAAACGTAAGTTTAGTCATAGGTTTTTATCAAATTTTATTTACTCTAAGAACATTTTACAGGCAAAAGGGATGTTGGGAGATGAGGCCACTTAAACCCACTTTAATTAAATTTCAGCATGGATATTGGTTAATGAATAGTTCTGTGATCCTTTTATTATATACACTTTTATGTATCTGTGTGAAATACTTCTGTTCTCTTAGCAACATGTGAGCCTGCAGCTCTTTATTTCATTATATCTGTGCTACATCACTTTATTACTAGACAAAAGTAGTCTCTTCTAGACTACATGGCAGTGCTTTCCATGGCAGTACTGTGAACCACCAGCCATATAAACATAACATATTTAATCTCTACACAGAAACATATCCATGATATTAGCCATTTTCCATGACCAAAGACATTTTTCATGTTAAAATCCCTACAGAAGCTACAGGTGAGCAGTGGAATTCTTGGGTAGCTGTGTATAAAAATGGACAGCTGTTCCCTCAACAGAAATCCTACATATGCCTGAAGTCCTTAGGAAGTAACAAATTCATCTTGTAGCTCTAATAGCATAGTGCATATTTAACTTGCATTTTTGCACAAACATGCCAAAAAAAAAGTAACAGCAGTTTTTTCAGCAAATAGAATCTCTCAAAATCCATAGAAATAACCTAATTGTGCTAAAGTATGCTTTTTCATAATATCCTCATTTACATGAAGGTTTTTTGGTTTTTTTTACACAAGGCAGAGGGCTAAAATTTTCATGTATTTCATTAATTGGGATGTCTACTCTCTTTAATGGAGGTAGGAACTGACAAGGAGCTATATTTAATTTCCTCAGAAACAGAAGTAGTTTTACACACCTGCATTTCCATTTATTTCATAGCTTTCTCTCAGGAATGCAATGCATTGAAAGCAGTACTTACTAACCAGAAAAGAGTGGCTCAGAAATAGATTAACTTTTCCTTGGCATTTGATAGCAAACCTCATTCTGAAATGTACCACTAATGAAAGAAAGAAGGCAAACATACGTATTTGAAGTATCTGGCTAGGAAGTACCCAAAATACAATACTGAAAAAACTTTTTAATTAATTTATATTACTTTTTTCTATCAGCTACTAGACTGAAAGAAAGTGTTCTATTCATAAAAAGATGAAGCATTTACTTTTTGGTAAAATATTCACTGCCATTTAAAAAAATAAATTGCAGTATTTCATCAGCTAACACAGTCAAATGCTATTTTACATATAAACATTACAGTTTCTAGTTTAGCTAAAATGCTGTGGAATCATAAGTCCAAAAAGTACCCATAAAACTTAGATAAGAAATAAGAGAAAAAAATGTTGATTTATATACTAAAAGGAAATTTTCATTTCCAGAATTCTCTAATAAAACTTATTCTTCTTGTGTAGCCTGAAGCAGGGACCTCAAGATAACTTAAAATAGAAATTGAGATTCTTCCCACAATTTTGTGCTGACCAGTAATAGAAAAGACACAATGATCAACAATAATCTTATAAGATACTCTTTTTTTATCTGGAACCAGAAGAGACATTTTTGAAAAGGGTTGCTATATAGTACAGAAAATAAGTTCACATACTAGACAATTCTAGAAGAGCTGTGAGAAAAAAATTGACAAGCAACACTCTTATCAGACATAAGGAAGAAAATAATTCTTATTATTGAACTGAATACAGTGGATGTGTGGCACTGACAAGGCAAGAAATTTTACATGGAAGAAAGTGTACAGGAAGTAGGAAAAGTTCATTATTAAAACTTCAGAAGGCATTTTGAAGGATATAGCTAAATGGAATAGAGGCAGCCATTGAACACAACCCAGAAGAGCCAAAAAGCGACTGAAAATTCCCCTCATGCTAAAGATTAGAAAATGTGCTTGGAAAAATATTAACAGTTGCATGCAGCTTTTGTAAAGGTCAGAAACCAGATGACTAGAAATATATCCAGAGTAAAAAAATTGCTGGTATTGCCTGCTGAAGATATGAGACAAGATAGCTTACAGAAAGACATCTTGAATCAAATCATCAGGGAAGCGATAGATACATTGATCACTTTAGAGCATCTTTGGCTTTCATGAGCAGCAGTAGAGAGGTGTTGGAATAAACCGCTAGGTAGGAAAAAAAACCCCACATCTTTCTGGAATACAGGTTGTCCTTCTAAACCTAGTGTTCTAGTAGGTCCGTTGATTGATGTACCAAATGTGTAATTTGAATAGCTTTTTGTTTAATACCATTGGAAATAATTGGAACCATTTTTCTCAGGAAAGGACTACATATATACTCAGGGAAAATGCTAAACTACAACATAAAAAGAAAATGATTATCAAAGCAAGAGAAAGATAATCTAAACATTCAGTAAACATGAAATCAAAACAGAGAACAAATATTAAGCTACATGACAAAGTTTGTGAAAATTAAAGAAAAAAACCCACCAAACTTCATTTCTGCATATGACAACTACAGAAGTTAGATATTAAGCAAGAGAATTGCAATTACTCCTTTATATGGATACATTCAATTTGTTACTGAAACTTGGCAACCTTTGCATGATTGGAATGTTAAGATACACAATCATAACCTGTCTAGCCAGAACTGTGCTTTGAAACTGAGACTTGAGCTATTCACTTCACCTTCAATAAAAATTCTAAAGGAGTTGCGTCCTCTTCAGTGTTTCCATTATAGGGCAGTGTGAAAATGAAGTACCAGACTACATTCTGTCCATGATTAGCTGCACTTCAGTATTCTGAGACAAGATGTACAAGCATCCTTTGTAAATAGCAGAGGCATAGAGAAAAACTAGTAATGAATAATGAAAACGGACCCTATGGTGCATGACTGACTATGGTTATGTTATTTTTCTGGTTACATTAAGTAGTGTTTCATTTCTACAGCTGGGGTGACCAAAAAGAGATAAAAGGTTAAGCCAATTGGACATCATGTTTAACAGACTTGTTCTTTTGAACACTCTAGAAAAACTTTAAATAAATGTATTGTGCATGTACCTGCTCAACTACAGTATTCTCAGAGAGATACAAAGCTGCAGATATATTGAAGTACCTTCAAAGCAACTGAATCTTTTAAGTCATTCCTTCCTTCCTTCCTTCAAAGCTGAAAACTAAAAATTAAATTTCTCAGCTAAAAAGTGCTTTTTACAAATCTCTCTCACTTGCTTATCTTTCTGTCTCTCAGCTTCAATTATTTTTAGACCCTTTTTCCCAAAGCCCTTCTCTTTGCCTTGATGCAAATTCTCTGTTCCCTTCCATGCTCCCTGTGGGTTCTTTGCTTATTTCCTGCTACTATTGTTGCCAGACTGTCACATCATTTCCAACACTTCCAGTAAGGACAGATGTTGTCTGACTTATTAAAAAAATTATCAATGAAACATAATACTTGGAGGCAAAATATTTGAACAGAGAAATACAATTATTAAAGAAAGACCTGGCATTCTTAGAGAAAAACCTAGTTGTAAAGCTGATCAGGTAATGAGACTAAGCATCTCTAAAGCAGAAAAAATGTAACAACATTCAGATGAAAATAATCATATGGGTGTTAGATAAAGCTGGAAGGGCATGCAGTTTGGGCAGATGGCCTATTCCTGATCCTAAAATAGCTGCTGTTCTTTTTAACATTACAGTTTAGATAAGTGGAAAACAACCCCATCTGCCTCACCCTTACGTAGCTATTGTTTGTTATCCATGTTGATGACAATTTCACACTGTGCTCCAAATAGCCATTATGCTTTTGTGAATCACAAAAGTACATCAAATTCAATGCTGGTGTCTTCATCCATACACCTTTCTTCCAGTCCAGACCTAAGTTCTATAAAGAAAACCTTTCAGCATTCATATATTACACTTTACAGGTCAAAAGGTTTACAGTTTTGTCATTTAGCATGTGAGCACAAGTCAGATTCTTTGAGATGGCTGTTGGGAATAACTTTTGAGGGCAGAATCTCGTCATAAATTCTCATTCTTTTGTATAAAACTTTACTCTGTGCTGTTAACATTTATAAGTTCTTTTTGTTTTTATCTCTAGCATGAATGTCAGCTAAACTTAAAAACATACAGCAGAATACATTATAACACCAGAGAAAATGGGTTACTGTCTGCAGTCTACTAAAAGACAGCTAAAACACGCTTTTGACATAATGGTGGAATGATTTCATAGGACACAGAAATAGATTATGAAAATCATGCATTCCTAAATATTCCAACATTTAAATGGAGTATAAAGGGGCTACAAATCGACTCAGAATTATCGCTTTTAACTAAATGCAAAATGCCCAATAACTACGCCAAATAAAAAACCCCAACCATTTAGAGTTAGTCTCACTATAGTAAAGCAACAACCATCATTAAATTAGAAGTAATCAGCTATGTTTTTATGTACCAGGTAATAAAAGGATTAAGTTAAATCAAACTTACTTTCAGTTATAGTCTCTTCGATTAATCTTACCTTAAGAATTAATATAAAATGGGATGTTAAAGTCTTACATAATTTATTTCATAAATGCTCTGAAGGTATTCATGATAAGTGCATGCCCATTTTTAGCAAACTAAGTGCTATACTGAATATTCATGTGTCACACAATGTATTCCAAAATATGAAATAATGCTTTCTCCTAAAATACCTGCTTGTACAAGTTAAAACTATCAATACCTAAAATATATAGCACATGCACACCACTATCCCCATTCCATTTCTTCTACAGCAATATAAGAGGATTTCATTACTCAATCTAGGATGAACTGTATTCCCAGGACTTTCAGACTTTTAGTTTGACAAGTCCACAATAGTACAGTCCAATGTCAAAACACTTATGAATGTATCATGTCCAATTCACCTTCTTGCCTTTCAAGCTGTTCAAGTCCAATTAAAAATTACTTCCTTTTCTTCCTTCAAATAAATTCAACCTCTCTTGTACCCTTCATATTTCATTCTTTCACTTAGCAATCATCTACTGTTTGTTCTTACACAAAATTACATCAGCAGCAGCCCTCGCTTTTAAATATTTTCCACTTAATTAATACAACATCTTTTTCCCAGATTCCTATGAACTGTACTACTACCAGAGTATTCTACTTCTTAGACTACTTCCAGAGTATCCTTCTCTGTGATATTTATTGTCATTTTGTAATTATCAGTGATATGGAAAAAAAAACAAAAAACAAAAAACAAACCCATTGTAAAGCTGAATTGTTCTGTGGATTTGAAGGCAAATTTCAAGTGTAGCCAGAGGAAAATTGCAGCCCTGAAAACTCTGCAGTATATTCCCCAACCTACTTCAGCAGTCAGCTCTGCTTTAATAGTATTATGTTAACTAAAGCTCCATTTTTTCCCCTTGGTCTTAGGAAAGCTGGCTGAAATGGAGGATGTCCACTACCAGTAGAGTAATTTGAAGTTATTTTCAGCTTTTGCCATATCTGGATTATTAGAAAAAGAAAACAGAAAGAGAATAATCTTATTATCCATCCAGCCTTTCAAAAGCATGTAACAATTTACAAGCATATACCAATAAACACATCACACCAAAGCACATACTCCAAAGATTAAATACCCCTGCAATTAACTAAAGGTTTAGAACAAAAGAAACAGAAATATATTGTCAAAGGGTAGTGAATTTTTTCTCTACCACATTGAGAGGTAGACAACTACTCACTAATACTTCATCATACAGTGAAAGCATTTAGGTGTCCAATTTCCACTGAATTTAACAGATACTAGTCTCCAATCTGTTAAGGTGGTTTGGACATTACAAAGTACGCCCCTGGATGGCCAAAAGCCTGGCCATATGAACCTATCTACCTGACTGAGAGCCCTCAATAATTTTCATCTGCACAGCTCTGCCAAGGACAGTATAAATGCAGTATACATCATTCATTTAATTGAAAACATTACATATATTTTTAATTCAGACAAAATGGGAAAAGAACAATATTATTTATTTAAAATGCTTAGAATAGAATGTTTTGTGGAGAGCATCTGTTTCAGGATTAAATATTTCAATATCCATCAAAGAAATTCTGGATAGTGTAGAAAATTAAGCACCAGCAAAGAAGTTTTTTATATGTTTGGATATTATTTAACTACAAACAAAATAATATGCTATACAATATATTCTAAACTATTTTAAGATACCACAAACAATATAGATTTCCCTTGGATTCTTACTCCTCCTGACCTAAAAGGTTTTCAAGAGTCTGCTCCTGCTATTCATCTCTAACTATAAATTATCATCCTACAGAATTTCTTAGGCTTCAGTTTGTCTTCTCATTCCTTTGTCTCCTTCATTTGAAAATTTCTTTTTGCTGCAATTATCCTACACGGGAAAACTCTCTGCACTTGTATGTCATGCAACATTGTTCTCTCAGTATCAGCATTTCTTTTTTATCATTCTAGCAAAGAACTCCACTTTTCTCTTGCCAAAATTTATATTCCACCACACTGGACATGTATAAATAATCTAAATGCCTCTTGCTAGAACACTTAGATTAAAATTACAAACTTCATGTATAATGTGATGACTTTACAGTGAGTAGGGGTTTGCCTTAAGAGTGTGAAAACTTTCTCATAAATATTCAGAAAATTGACATAGTATAAGAAAGAAAAAATATTTTTTTTTAAAAAATGGTAAATTACAAACCTTCATATGTTGCCAACAAATAAAGTGCAGACCATGTAAGTATGACAGGTAAAAGTGAGGAAAAAATGAAAAATCTTAGATGCTTAAAGGGAGATAGGTGAACTGTAAAAATCAATTTTACCATAGGATGGAACAAATATTTTACAACAAACCAGAAGAGAGCTGTAAAATTTTGGCCAAAAGGGCCAAAAGTGCTAAAATAACAAATTTGCAACATGATCAAATCAATACATAAAAGAAAAAGTAAGTTGAATGAACAAAGAGGTGCTACAAGTAAGTTTAAAGACAGTGAAAGAGAAAAATATGATAGACAAAAGTTTTAAGAAAGAAGGGGAACAAGTGAAGGCATTGTGTCTAACAGCCCATCCTGGGAACACGATAATTAAAGGTAGGTATAGATATTAGACTAGTCAGTAGCCAAGCAAAGTTTAAACAAGAAGAAATGACAGTATTATCAGAAATCAGGAAAAATTAATGATAAAGACATGAAGAAAGACTCAAGGAAAACAAGTGAGCTTGAAGTTACCATGAAATATATATATATATATAAAAGCTTCAAATTAAGACAAGACTTAACAAAAATGGGGAAGAACAAGATAGCAGCCCTATGTGCTTCGATTTAGCAAAAAATATTTAGTACATAAAAAAGCTGTAAAGAAGCTTTACCTTTTTTTCATTTATTTTTTTCTTTTGTTGTTGGTGTTGTTTCATTTTCAAAAATATTTCAGATTATTCTAAAATAATGCTAGGGAGGCAAATTGTAATTTCCACCTTATGATCAAGTGTCAAGGAAGAAGTTACAATGCTAATTGTAAAACAAGAAAAATATTTATTAGAAAGTGAAAAAAAGTGCTTAAGCAATGACAATGACAAAGAGCATGTTGAGAAATTCTGGCTAATATGAAGAAGGCAGTGACAGGTAATCTCATTTGGGAGGTTTCATTCAGAAGACAACTGAAAGCTGATAACCCTGTGTTATTAAGCAAAATACTTACATAATGAAATCTCAGAGGGAAGGAGACACTACTGCCTCTAATTAAAGAGAGAGCTCAGGGTCCAGGAGCTGCTTAACTGTATCAATTATAATGCCACTAATAACCAATTAAAGTTTGTGATTTTTCTAAATATTACCAGAGCCAAAGCAATACCAATTATTGTTTTTAAGAAGCCTCAAAGTTCTTTAAAAATAATTAATTCTGAAGGATTAACTATAAAATCCCTTTAGAGGCAACAATGAGAGACACTGAAAGGTATTTGAGTTTGTTTTAAATGATGTTGAAAGTAAGTGTATTCCACCAAAAAGAAGCCAATCATTATTATATAGAATAAAAGCTTGAAGAAAAAGAAAAGGGAGGACCAAGAGCTGAGGGAAAAACAAAGAAAACAAAATCAATTAAATTAAGAGGAGAAAAGAGGGAAAACAAGAATGATCCTGTTTAAAATTAAGTTATAAAGTCAACTTAATATAGTTAAGTTATATACTAAAATAAGGACCAATGCAAAAGAGTCAGTCAGAATACAGTAACAGAAACATATTTTTTAAAACCCATATTAAAACTCTTAGCAAGCTAACTGAAAAATCAGTGAAAATATGGAAGTAAGAGAGACTAAATAAGCCAACTAGGTATCTGTATCTAAAACAGAGCTGATCTGCTGAGTCTCTGATATACATTTACATGCTAAGTTGCCTCTCAGATGCAAATTTGGAGAGATCTGGATTAGGAAGCCCATACAGTGCTGTGAAGCCCTTCAAGGGTTTTCTAGCTCAGGTCCAAGTGTAGTTTAACATTATTAGTTTGACAGAAAGGCACACTAATATCACTCACATGTAGATTGCATACACAAAGGTGCTAAAATACACAGTACTAGCCATGGTAGTCTGGACAACATCACACTCAAGGGGTAGTGGTCAGTGATTTGTACTGTTTTGAGGCCAGTTACAAGTGGTGTTCCTCAGGGTTCTACTCTGGGATTTAACCTGCTTAACATCTTTATTATTGACCTGGAGGAGGACACAAAATCCTTATCAATCTGACAATACTAAGTTGGAGGATGCAGTCAATACATCTAACCACAGGGCTGCCATTTAGTGGAATCAAAAAATGCTGGAGAATTAGGCCAACAGGCTGACATGAAATTCAGCAAGGACACATGTAAAGTCCTGCACCTAGAGTGGACTGACACCTAAATGAGTACAAGGTTGTGACTGCCTCACTGGGTGGCAGCTCTACTGAAAATGACCTGGGGCTCCTAAGCACAGCTGGCTAGCAGGATACTGGGCTGTATTCACACGAAACTAATAGAAGACTGAGGA
The DNA here is from genome assembly GCA_013397175.1 of Platysteira castanea. Lineage (NCBI taxonomy): Eukaryota > Metazoa > Chordata > Aves > Passeriformes > Platysteira > Platysteira castanea. The sequence goes on from VYXC01009754.1 coordinate 601,714, forward strand.
AAAGAATTCCTCTTCATTCAGTGCTTGTAGACCACCACTGTAATACTGTCTCTAATTTTAGATGCCCACTTGCCCAGGCCCATATGAGACACTGATCAACTGTAGAGAGCTTAGCAGGAGGTTCCCAAGATGTCAAGAGCTCTTAGGAGCTCTTCTAAGAAGAAATTCTGAGGCAGCTGGGCTTGTTCAGCTGCGTCAGCTGAAAAGAAGGATTGAGAAGAATAAGTAGCAACCTTTGTGTATCTAAGAGGTGGTTAATGAGAAGACAGAGTCAGGCTCATTACTGAGGTGCACAGCAGGAAAATGAGTGACAACAACCAAAACCAGAAGTTAGAGGGAAGGGGATTTAACTAGATATAGGAAAAATAATTAATTATGAGGAAAAAAAAATATTTGGAATAGGTTGCAGAGATATGGTACAAAATTATAAGCAATATGATCTGATTCATAATTGACCCTGTTTTGAGCATGAGGTTGAATAGATGATTTATCTTCCAACCTGAATGACTCTGCAGAGGCACTTTATGCCCAGAGACTAAACATGCAATGTAACCTGTTCAGAGAAGCAAAAAAATTTTTAGCTGAAATGACTCCAAAGTTTCACGCAGGAATATCATCTTACTTCCTTTTAAATGATTCCAAAAGTTCTTGAAGAGATGCTACAATTTCAGTAGGTGTTTAGGCCTCTTAAATGTCGAAATTTAAAAAATACATTCATAATGCAGACCCCTATTTCCATACGCTTTCAACATGTGGCCATACTTTATTTCAAATATATTTACTCTACTTTTTTGAATGAAAACCTTAAGAATTTCTTACATGCCTTTTCTTGTGCTCTACCATTTTCATTATGATGCTCTTTTACATATTTAAATGGCATGATTTTGCATAAATGGAGAGCAGCAGACGGTGAAACTGAATATATGAGTGTTTCCTTCTTTTTTTACCAACATAGATATGAGTAACCAGCTATAACTAGCATATATTTTACTGGAATTTAAAAAAATTTGAATAAATCCATGAACATGAGAAAAAGATTCAAATTCACAGAGTCACAAAATATTCAGAGTTGGAAGGGACCCACAAGGATCACCAAGTCCAACTCAGGTGAATGGTGCATGCAGGGATTGAACCCTTGACCTTCCAATTCCTAGTACCATGCTCTAACCAACCAACCTAATCTCTCTGCCAAAAAAGCATGAAGCTGATGAACCAGAAAATCTCTCCTCTTGTACTGTCAATTATTATGAAATTTGATTTCTTTGGAGCATGGTTTTGTTCCATACCATCATAAAATCCTTTGCGGCTTTGCAACTACATCAGCCAATTCCCTCAGGACTCTGGGATGATTCTCACGAGGTCCCACAGACTTATGTACATTCAGGTTCTTCCGCTGGTCATGGACCTGATCTTTACAGTGGAGGGACTTTGCCTTTAGTTTGACCAGCAGGTCCCTACCCAGCCATGCCAGTCTTTTGCCTTCCTTTCTGTGTGTGTATATGCATCATCTACTACAGAACTTCAGGCTGAACTGAAGCCTCTGTTGGATGAGACATTCCAGAAGGACTGCAGGTCTTGAGGACCCATAGCTCTCATTGCCAGTAACTGTAAGACACTGAGACAAAATTCTGGGTGGAATAATTTATTGCAGAAAACCCATATGTTGTGGATGAGTCTGAGTGCGAGCAATAACAAACTCTAGCCCTCTCAGTTGGATGGGGGGAACAGGATCAGGCTACCCATGCTGTTCGTGTTCATGTGCTTATGCTGGTGCTGATACAGAAACAGTTTTCTCTCTGTGTTACCTGTGTGGTCAGTTAAGTGTGTGTACTGCATGGTGCGTGCTTCTGCCTGTGCAGGATGCATGCTTAGCCTCACCACTGGCTGAACCCTGGGAGACAGAACCACAGCAACATCTCATTTATGGCATCAGCACAGGAGCCTCCCTGAGTCCTACAATGCACCAAAATTGGTTCAAGCAATTTTGAAAAAGAAGAAAATCTTGCCAGCAACATGAAGTTCATACGATCCAGCATCCCTAACATAATTTCTAAGGTTATCCTATCAATAACAGCATTATAAGTAACAATATCTGAGATGATGACTGGTTTAATCCAACAATCACTATATATGTACATAAGTGCTTTTCTAGTTTGAAATTAGGTTCTAATTAAAAATAGTTCATTAGAGAACTTTCCAAAATTTATTCACATTTCTTCCCCTGTACAGCACCAAATAAACTCTCACCACAACATCACCACCACAGGCAATAAGAATTGATCAGGGGTAGGCTTATTGGATCTGACGTATGCTGACAAACACCTTGACTAGTTTCTGCAGGATTTCAAACACACTACACCACTGAAATCACTTGCTTTTTGACCACAGGCAAAAGAACTGCCTGTTACTAAAGTGAACAACCTGTGCTTCTACCTTTGAGATCCTAATAATCATTCAAATTGACAGCACCAACAAGGGTCAAAATGTCCTAAGGAACCTATTCAGGAGAGCCACACCTTAATTAACTTTTTTTTAAAAGTAGCTATTTTCATTTTACCTTCTGATATTATTATGCTCTTTCGTTTAAAACAGTAATTAAACACATTGACTTGAGTTTGGTATCCTCCTCTCACAAAAAACCAGTTTAGTAAGTTTGGTTACTTCTGTATTCTACATCTACAGCTGATGCCCATGATCTTGACATCCTCTCCTAAAGCATGTGCCATATTTTAAATAGTTACAGACAGTCTAAACTCTACCTTCATCCCTGCTCCTGGTACTTTCTCAGCTTCCCTCAGAAACTGAATGGAAAATATGAGAGGCAATGACTTAATTATATTTAGAGCATCTGTTTCTTAAAATCTTGAGTCATATAGGTCTCCATTAATCCTTGTTTCTCAAACTAACAAGTGAATCATGCTACAGCAGCAATAATCCCTTCCTTTTGACAAATTGCTAATGATGAAAGAACTTGTAATATTTAAGTCCATGTTTATTCAAAACCTTTGACTTGTGTAGTCTCCTCCACAAAATCTACTTTTTAATTCCACAAAAAAGTATCAGATAGGTAAGTGACAAGGAAGTCTCCACTCTCTTGCAGATTCAGGTTCTACCTGGTCCATACAAGTCAGACCAGTAAATTCAACTTATTTAATGTAATTTCATACTAAACATGCATTCAATTTATCTTTTGTTTCAATGAACTTGGTGAGACAGTAGCTCAGGTTGCCCAGAGACATGGTGGGTGTCTCTTCCCTGGAAACATTCAAGGTCAGGCTGGACAGAGCTCTGAGCAGCCTAATCTAGTTGAAGATGTCCCTACTCACTGCAGAGGGGTTAAACTAAATGTCCTTTAAATCTCCCTTCAAACTGAAACTCTTCTATGATTCTTTCCTTTTTTAACTCTATGAAAGCTTGAGACTTCGGTATTATAGTCAAAATAATAATCATAAAGAGTACTTATTAAATGTTTCACATTACTCTAGGAAATATCAAAGCTCTTAAAGATTTTTCATAGTTCTTAACAACTTACTTAAACACAGGAAGTCAAAATGTTTGGTAATTTGTTTAATTTTTTTTTCTATATACTTCCCTCTTACACAGATTTCACACTTCAACTGATTTATAGATTCTGGTAAAAGAATCTCTTCCACATTTAAGATGGTCCAGTGCCAGTTTTAAAATATTTTCCTAATAAAATAGCCACTTTAACGTGAACTTTATATACATATTTTAACTGCATATAGTGCAATGAATGCCCAAGTTTCCAACCCACTCTACAATACTGTAAAATCAATTGTTCACTGAATGACTGCTCATATCCACCCAGCATGAATTATTGCATTATAAAGCACATGGATATTTTTCCCTTGTGTGCAACACAATATAGTGTATCTAGTTAAAAACAGGAGAGATAGATCCATATTTTCTACTGCTTATTCAAATTTTGTGTACTAGATATGTCATTTTTCTAATTGCCTCAAGATGTTACACTGAAGAATTCTCTCAATTTTTATGAGCTACTAGTTAGCTCATACTTGTTTTCTTCCTTTTATTTAAAGCCAAAGGATTGATTCCTGATCATTTCACAGGAGAATGAGTCATTCACAATCTCTTCCCTACTTATTACATATAAAAAATTACAGAACCATATGTCCTGTAGCACATACTATTGTTACTTATAATAACCAATAACTACTACAACCAACAGAAGTTACAAATCTGATTCCCTCATTGAAAACAAAAAAACCAACAAAGATCAGCATTTAAATTATGCTTATAAGGTTAATTCATGTAAGGACATGTTCACACTTTTTTAGTCTAGCAATCACTGTCTTTAAAACTAGATACTAGAATAAAGTTTAGCACATACTTAGGCATGTAAGTGCCTATAAACTCAGAACTGGAGTGCTATGGTGGTTGCATCATTTGCTCTATCAACTTCTGTTAGAGTAGAAATCAAGCACCACTATATCCAATATGAGACAGTCAAGTGTTCAAAAGATTCTGAGTACATAAACGCTCAAGCAGAGTTATCAGTGGAAAACCTTACTAAATAAATTTCCCATTCCTAAAAATCAGGGAACGGTGAATTTCACACACACCAAAAAAACTGATGTGCTTTATATAAAAGTGTCTTAAGAACTATATGCAGCTTGGAAAAGCATTTTGGGCAATATGCAAGTACTTATTCCACATGGATTCCTAGATTCAATATTAACACTAAAAAAACAATAGCCCTTATATTTACAGTCCGTTAAGCTGCCATGCAACACCTTTTCTTTTTCCAAGATATTAATATAATAGTGTGTCAGAAGACTTTTCTCCAAGCAAAGGACAAAGAGCAGGAAAGGTAAAAATGGCCTTATTAAAAATCAAGTAACTGTAATTACACTGAAGAATAGAGATTTTTTTTCTAGATTAGAGAGTTAGTAATATGGGTTACAGTAATAATTATAAAATTAACTATTTTAATTACTAGCCTAAAATTGATGCTTCAAAAAGCCTTACACTCTATACCACCTACAAGGATGCTACAAAAATGGAACTAGCCTTTGAAAACTATTTCACTGGAATTTAACTCCACAAATGTATGAATTCAGTGGTATCAGTTTAGCTATCAACATGTAAGCTAAGCAAGACAGACACATTAAAAAAAGAAGCAGCAATTTCATGAAACTTTTCCAGACTTTAAATTAAAATTAACTAATCCAGAGGAAGATTTTACTTTGAGGAGAATGAGTCTCAAATCCAGCAGTGTTTTATAAATCTCCCGAAATCTTTTCTCTCCTGTTCTGATAAAGTGACATGCAATGGCTACATAAGACAACAGAGGCTTAGGAAAACTTAAGAAAAACAGTGTCTATTATCAAGATGACATAAAAAGATGGTAATATTTGATTTTTATCTTGGGAATGGGTCTTAATTATCCCTCTGCATCTTTAGCATGTGTTTATTTATATTTGCAAAATGACTACTTTATTGCAGAATGACTACACAAACACTACTCTTACCATGAAATCAAAGTACTACTTTTTGTATAACAAAGAAAACTAATGGCATTTCTAGCCAATCAGAGGTTATCTTTTATTTGAAATCACTTTTTAAAAGAAAAGGTCTTGCTAAGGAGTTTATATTAATAAATAACATGTGCTAAGTACCCCCATATTTACCACCTAGCATAAATTTAATATGTTCTTGCTTTCCTCTAAGGAATGGCATTTATGCTGTATCAAATAGATATTTATCAATTCCTAGTATGTATGCTTAAGTACACACAGATTCAGATGCAGCTTCAGTTTGACTGGGGAGCCACACAGGCATAACACGTCTGCTAAAGGCCACTTATTTACAGTTGCCCATATATCTGCACTTGACAGGATTTGTCCCAGAACAGAAGGCAGGAAGAATAAGCAAATAAAGACAGTATTTTATATCTGAGTAATTCTCCTCAGTATCAGTGATGCCCTGTGTTCCAGAAGTTAAGTACACACATGAAAAGACAAACTTAATTCACTAATTATGGAGTTTAGAATTTTGTGGCTTTTGAATTTCTCAAAGTTATCTTTGCTGTTGTGTTTCCAGAAGCAGCAACCGGCACAATTCCATTACCTTCTTTGTAACAATCATTATTTTTTAACACTTCTCCAGAGAACATTTTTATTCATCTACTGACCAAATGAAATAGTTGCAGTTTTTAAATCTCTCTTCTCAAGAAAATCTCGCTCTGTATTCATCATTCTACCTGACTATATGACAATAATAAATTAAATGAATTCACTTAGGAACTCTTAGAGTAATTCAGCTTACTACTTCTTTATTCAGCTGTTACTAATGAATTTTTACATTCCATTAGCCTGCCTATTCACCTTGGCTGTTTTTCTGGAGTTCTTCAACCTTCCACACTACTTTCTTATTGAAATAATTTGATATTACATATGAAATTTTTCTCTTCTTCAATAGCGTCATTCCTAAACAGCCCAAACATTATAATAAGATATTATTTTACATACTGAATTTCTATACTGAGAAAAAGATCTTTCAACCTGACTCATTCATTTATCTGACGTCGCCAGTCTAATCCTAGAATTACTATCCCAGTATATGAGAACCATCTGTACAAAATCAATAGCAATAAGACATTTTTAATGGAGTCTGTCACATTTTCTTGGGAATACTTAAGGTGTCACTTGATCTTGAGAAACTCTCACTGGAGCAATGAGTCTGGGTCTTTTCTTAAATAATGTAAAAATTTAGATCTACTCTATCTCTCCTGAAATAATAAAATCTGCATTCTTTAATTTTTCTTCATTTGAACTGTTCTCATAATCTTCGAAATTTCAAAGTCTTTTATTATTTGAAATGTTTGTATTCATACAATTTGTGCTGGCCTGCTAGCTGCATCTAGCAAAAGGCCAAATCTTGTTTTTCTGCTCCAACTACAACCACAGTTATTAAAAGAACGTGTTTGGTCTTTTTTAACAAGGAAGGAAGTGGATATAGAATATCAAAAGAAGAAAAGTTTGTGAAAAACAAACAAGAAATTATGACAAAAACTATTCTGCAACAGTACCATGAAATTACTGCTGTGATCATAAACTAAAGCCATCACTATTGTTCTATTCTGTAACTACTGGGCACAGCAATTTATAACACAAAATAAGATACAGTACTGTCATACACCAATGTCATGATTAGAGCAATAAATATGAGAACTGTAAATTATTTCTATATCTCTTTTTTATATAGAACAGCTAAATGAGAAAAAGCATCTGATGAAGGAAATAAAGCACTTGTGAAATTCTTGTGAGAAAACAATCTACTTGTTTCCATGAAGTATTTTATGACTAAGCAGACTGACCAACTACAGCAGCAAAAGGTGACCCAAGTCTACAGCTGTCACATTTTGTCACACAAGCCAAAATATGCGAAAAATCCTTGCTATGTGCTATTAAATGTCAGCTGTTGTAGATATTTTCTAGCTTAATTTTCTACAAACTTTTAATGAATCACTTATTTTTATTACGGGATTATGCATGGCTAGATTAACCTAAAAAATATATTTTAATTCAATCACTAAAATGGATGCTGCCTTAGAGAAACAAAATGCTGGTTTAGTTTTTTTAATATAAATTTACTGGTAATTAATCACAGAATAATTTTGTTTTGTAGACACATGTGGAGATCATCCTGCTCAAATTAACTTCATAGCTTGATTGGGCTTCTCTTGGCCTTCCCTAGAACAACTCTAAAAAGTTTATTAATTTATGTTTCACATATCTTCTTTGAACTCTTTATGTCCATTTTTTAAATTTTCAGACCACCTTGGATCATCAGCCTTGGCATGTTTCTGTATCGTATCAGCCTACAAATTGATTTTTTAATATATATATATTGTTCTGAAGGAAATCATTGCAGACACACTAAACTGCCAGTCACACATTTTTCTGCACATGGAAATGGAACCTCTTTTTGTTTGAAAATACCAGAAAATTCAGAATTCAGTGTACATTTTTCCAAAGTGTATTGCTAGTTGCCAGTGTTTATAGAAAACAAAAAAGGATTTTCCTCCATGATGCTGAGAATATAGAAAATATTAGAGAGCATTGACTAACTTTAAAAACGAGCAGAGGAAATATTTATTTATTTATTTATTTAGGTCATCAAGTGCTGAAAAATAAATAACATGGGTATCTTTATGAAGAATCTCACAACACTACCTTTTATCAATGATCTCGACAAGGGGATCGAGTGCACCCTCAGTGAGTTTGCAGGTGACACCAAGCTGGGTGGGAATGTTGATCTGCTGGAGGGTAGGAAGGCCCTGCTGAGGGATCTGGACTGGTTGGATCGATGGGCCAAGGACATTGTATGAGGTACAACAAGCAGAAGTGCCGGGTCCTGCACTTGGGTCACAAACAACCCCATGCAACACCACAGACTGGGGGCAGAGTGGCTGGAAAGCAGCCCAGTGGAAAAGGATCTGGGAGTACTGTTTGACAGCCAGCACAAGTCAGCAGCTGAACATGAGCCAGCTGTGCCCAGGTGGCCAAGAAAGCCAATGGCACCTGGCCTATATCATCAATAGTGTGGCCAGCAGGACCAGGGCAGTGATTGTCCCCCTGTACTCAGCACTGGTGAGGCCACACCTCGAGTGCTGTGTCCAGTTCTGCACCCCTAACTACAAGAAGGTCTGGAACTCAAGTCCTTTGAGGAGCAGCTGAGGGCTGTTTAGCATGGAAAAAAGGAGGCTCAGAACAGACTTCACAGCTCTGAGAGGAGGTTGCAGCAATGTGGGTGTTGGTCTCTTCTCCCAAGCAACAAGTGAACAAGGAGAAGTGGTCTCAAGTAGCACCAAGAAAGGTTTAAATTGGGTATTAAGAAAAAATTTCTTTACTGAAAGGATTGTCAAGCACTGCACCCAGGGTAGTCGCTGAGTCGTCATCCCTGGAGGTATGCAAAAGACATGTGGATATGGCACTTAGAGTCATGGTTTAGGGGTGGACTTGTCAGTCCGGCTTAATGGCTGGACTCAGTGATGTGAAAGATCATTTCCTACTTATATGATTGTATGATTTGACTATTCCAGGGAATGTTTTCTCTCTAGAAAGATATTTTAGCTAAATAGATTGAACAGTAGGTGTATTTTTGATATTAAATTAGGTAACCTTTCTCAGATAATAGTAATTAAAATCCTAAAGCCAACAGAATGTTTATGTGCTTCACTTTAGCTTCATGTGAAGACAAATCAATAAAACAAGGAAAATTTCTGGGGGGAGGGTGCAGGGGGGCAAATAAAACAAGCTAAATCTAAGGTATAACTTCCACATTTATGAAATCCTGGATCCAAAAGTGCTGGGAACAACTCTTGAGGGACAAGACTTTCTCAGTCATAGTCAGTTCTCAGCTATCCACAGGGAAAAAAAAAAAAAAAAGGATAATCCATAATCTAATCTGGATAATGTGTTCAGGTTCCCTATTTATTCATTCCGGCTTCCTCACAAGGAAATCTAGGTAATAAAGAGGGCAGTGGACACAACCAGCAGAGAGGACAAAAGATACAAGAGGGGTAGGCATTTTTGCCTTTTGACTCCATGCCTAATGAAAGCAGCCTATTTCAGATCCGAGCAAAACTTTGAAATACTATGGACAGGTTTTTTCAGCACTGCATGTAAAATAATATTGCCCTATAACTGAGTTGTTTCTGCATGGAATGATCTTGATGATTATCTTACAACAGTACTAACAGATTTTCAAGTGACATTAAGTTACTGCCATAATCTAGTCTACATCTTACAAATCACACAACTTCAGTCCCTGAGCTCAAATTACTGTTGAACTATAGCATATAGTTCAAACAGTATAGATTTTTTAATTTAAAAAATTAAATACGGAGAACCTTTTCTTTCAATGTTATAATGCAGTGTCAAAAGGTTACAATAAAATAGGTGTTGTATTTTTAGTTTAACTGATTAATATAAATTATGAAAAAAATAACACAAATGGCCTCCAAACAATATCTGCCACTATCTTTCACTTGAAACTCTGCAAAACCTCTCATTTAATAACTTTTTAAAAATTAGAGAACATGCCTTTTGAAAAACAAACTGGGATTTGTATTTAGGAGGGAGATTTAGAAAAAAGATTAACTAAAACTTAATTTAGATTTCAACTGTCTAAAAGTATTACCTCCCCATATAAAGAATTGATTTCTGTTTTGATTTGTATCTAAGACATCACCTAAGACACCACATAAAACATTTTTCTTCCTTTTTGATTTAGTGTTCAGGCTCATAGAAAACCTCTATTAGATAGCAGCTTTCTTGAAAAACTGACAAACAGAATCAAGGACATCCATTACCAACAGAAATACCCTTGCTTATTTCTGCCAGGCTTTTTTTTATCTTTTTTTTCTCACTCATTTTACTTTCAAATGTCCTTTTCATCCAAGACTTCATTAAATTTGGGAGAGTGAGGAGAGATAAAAAGAAAAAAAAAAAGATCAAGAGTTTAGGATAATAAAATTAAGAGATGCTTACCTTCCTACTCTTACAGTAAGAACTTTTAAATATATATCTAGAAAGTGAGTGAAAGGAGCTGTTTCTGTGCAAAATGACTCTGTTTCAGGATTCTGTCAGGCAAAATGTTTCCTTCTCTTCCTTTTTCTATACCTAAACTGTTGGTCTTCCTCTTCAGCATTCTACACTCATTTAGCTGTAAGTTTAAATTCCCTACGGGTCCATTAAGTACGTTGCTAGGCAAACAGTCCAGTAGCAACTGTGAAACAGGAGGTTTGGATGGGAGCCAGTTTTATAGGTCACTACACTGTAAACCTTCACATCATGAGAAACTAGTCTTGCAAACTGCAACCATCACTACTGATATTCTTTCGTTTCTCTGAGAAGAGAGTCATTCATACTACACTTTTTCAATAATGGGTATTTCTAAATCAAAAGCATCAATAAGGATAGTATTTTTCCATGTACTAGAAGGGTAAATTCTCTACTTATTGAATGTTTTAATGCTATCCATCATGAGTTTAGAAATAATAGCCATGTTAGAGATGTACAATTACCATGAGAGAAACTTTTATCTTACAAATTCAAAGAGCACATATAAGAGAGAACTCAACTTTAAGTAAGCAGCATTTTCTTTTCTTTTCTTTGTTGTAACAACAGTAAGACAAAGTAGACTATTGTGTACACAAAATTATCCAGCCATCATATTATCTGGTTCAGGAAGGTTCCTTCTCTTTGACTGAAGTATTGTATCTTTGCTGTAATGTAGCATTATCTTGAAAATGAGCATATAAGCCCTTCAGTGTGATCTTTACATTAATTCAATCACAGAACTCTAGCTGAGAACAGCAAACTGCAGAGTCCTGCTTATGTGACCACACTGCATTACCCTGTGGAAGACCTGCTGCTCCAGTTAATAAGTTCAGAAATAAATGGAAGTGGAAGGTTCTCTGCCTATGGTGGGGCAGTTGGAACTTGATGATCTCTAACATTCCTTCCAACCCAAGCCATTCTGTGATTCTACAAAATAAATATGATCCCAGAAACAAGAACATTTTCATATCATTGTTTTTTCAGGCGGAAAATACAGCAATGAAATCAGCACACAAAATTTCAAAATCAATGAAGATCCGCAAGAAAAGTACATAGCTTGGGCATGTATATGTTTGGGTTTCTTTAGTTAGTAGTTTGACATAGGAGCACTTCTGAGCTGAAGAAAGTGAAGCAGAGCAAAATAAAAACATTTCCTCTGTGAATTTTATATAGACAGGGATTGTTTTAAAATATATATTATTGAAATTAATAATAATGATAAAAAAATCATTGACAAAGCAAAACACTCTTGATATCACTAGTTCTTGAGTTTCTGTATCCTTATTTGTTCATTATCAGTAACATTTTAACTTTTACAGTAAGAGAACGATACCAATAATCCCCAACCTTTTTGCTTTCATGTATGAGAAAATGAAAAATGGATTTAGGTATAAGAAATGGAAATGCATAAGCTGAAAGATCACCACTGTCAAAGGTACAGAGATCTAAGCACCGACAGTAATGCCAGAGATTTCTCATCACTATCAGGTGAAAGGAAAATAGTGACATTTTTCCAATTAAACCCTAGATTATCTTCTGTACTCCCTAATTTAATGGTCCATGTAGGATTTTTTCAGTCTTAACAACATGATTCCCCGTATATATTTACTTCTCCAGAAGTGCAAAAATTTTGAAGCAAGGAAATTGATTTTTATAACATTACTATAATCTTGAAAGAAGATTTAGAATTTGTCTACTTATCCTGTCAAATCCTGAGCAAAAATATCATCAGACAAAGCTATCAGCATTATTTAAAATCTCTGATGTATACCTGTTTTGACTTGAACAGGTCAGATGGTAACTTATGCTTCTAGTTTTAAAATTTCTCTGTGACATTTGGGCTGTTTTGGAAACAAGATCAGCAGACGTAACTCATGACCTCTCTGATTCTATTCAAGTAAATTCTTAAATCCATCTAATCTATGTACATAAAAGATGTCAGAGGGGCTCATTAAAGAATCTCCCTTTTACAAAACCCTGAGTGCTTTAAAAAAGCCTGCTGGGATTAACAACCTGTTTTTCAACTGCTTTTAAAAACTTGGCATTATAAGTTGTGTTCAAAAGACAAACATTAGGTATCAGATACTACTAAATCCTGTGTTGGTATATGCCTCAGAACTACTAGCGAGTTGCTAAACTGAAGGGCAAAATCTGGTACCTCACATTTGCTAGTTCTATGGGAATTTTGTTAAGAAACTTGATTTACATGTTGTGATAAAAAAGCAAGATGCCAATTGTCTCTAAATGCACACTTAACAAATACAATCATCAGACTGTTAATGGTGCATTGCCTTTTTTTTGTAGATAAGTGTCTGTGCCCTGAGGGCACACAACGATCCTAATGTCCTTACTTGCCTCCCTGAGGTTTCCCCGTACTCAGTCCCAGCCTCATTTTACTGCAGTCCCCGCCCCAGCCATGCTGGGGACAGGTGCCTCAAGCCCTCTCAAAGTGTGGACACTCCTACTGTAGCCTATCTCCAGACCTGTCTCTGGTCCTATCGGCTTCTGCTGCTGACAGGACCTGGTCCTATCGGCTTCTGCTGCTGACAGGCCCCTGGCCCTGGCTCATCACTTGCTCTGCTGGTGCTGTCCACAGACCATGACACCCGATCTCGGCTCTGCCCTCATGTTTGCACCTCTCAGTGAGGGCACGGGGTGCTCTTACCTTGTCCCCCTCAAAAACCTGCTCTGTTCTTGCTTCTCCCTGACAGCAGATACAGGAACATGTTTGTGTTAATTCATTGTCTTACAGGAATGATGAAGGCTTTGCTCTTAAGCGTGGACATGGAGTAGGTCATCCCTAGACACAGTGGAAGCTGAGAAAGTTCATATGCACACAGCAAACAGGTGCCTGTCTTGAACTGAACCAGATGCTACTTTCCTATTCATGCATTTAGGCACAGAAATATCTTCTTAAACCTAGCCATCAATGTTTTGCTAATTCATATTTTTTAACTGACTAAATGATATTCAACAATCTATTTGGCTGTTATCTTGACTTTTTTTTTTAAGTTCGCAGAGATAACTTTCTTGATTCATTAATATTCTTGTCTCTACTGTTGCAGAATTAAGAAATCCAGACAAACAAAAACAAAACAAAAATTCATAAACATGAATTCATGAACAGAAGTTTGAAGTTGTAATGAGGCAGTCCATTTCATCAGAACTTGAATAGCCTGAGAAATCTACGAACTATGCCGTCGTTGAAAATAATAGCAATGACTAAGGAATTAACTCCTTTCTGCATATACATAGTCTAGTTTTTTGGTACACATTTAATACAGATAAATGAAACCTGTAAAATTAATTTTTTTCAAGTAATTTTCTTCTGAGAGTGGATCAAAAAGATGCCTAAAATAGTTCTAAATGTGCTCAGTTGCTGAGATGGCATAGTCATGTTAGCACAGACACTGCATAATGTACTTCAGACCACTAGCTGTAACATATTTTTGAACATAATGGTATATTTAAAAATTATTTTTGATAAGTTATATGAACCCAAAGAAACTCAGTTGCCTCAAAGAGGCGGTCCCATTTCAGAACCCAAGAAGACAGGAAGGAATATGATTTGGATTCATATGAAAAAAAAAATCTTAATTTTTTTCTAGACAAAAAGATAATAAATATACTTTAATAACACATAATAGATGAAAATCTTTGCATGTTCCCACACTAAATGGAGTCCACTGCTACTGTCTAGGGTATGCTGCCTAAATCAATAGAATTTAGAGGAAAAACAGCTTTCTAACAGTCAAACACACTCACTTAATCAATATCAGAAGTAATTGAATTACCATGCAGCTCAGGTTTTTTAAATGGTCTTTATGAAAGTTTAAAATCATTATACATTTTAAAGCAAACCACAATCTATTATTAAAAAAAAAAAAAATAGATGGGAAGACTGAAGAAGCATTCAAACAAAAAAAACCACACTCCAAATATTTAAACAAAAAAGAAGTTTTACAACACAATAAATGTGTTTTTACAACACAATTTAATCAATGGCCTTATCTCTTTAAAAAACTCCAAAAAATGCTACAAAAAATTTAATGGAAATTTAAAGACAAGGAATCTATACTACATGCTCTTTTGTTGGAAAATACATACTACATTAACACTGTGCTTCATGTTCTAAAGAATATAACAGCCTCTCTTCCTTAATTGCATTTTTTGACATTTCCTCCATCATTCACAATCAAATCAAGAAAAAACACTGATTTGATCAGTGTCTACCCAACAAAATAGCAAACTTCACTATATAAACACTACTTACTGCTGATTGAACAGTTAAATTTTATCTTGCTCCTCTTCATAAAAGGCCAGATTAAAATCTTAATCTCACAAATGTTGGCCATGTATCCATGAGGGGATACACCCATCCCAGAGTGTTTTTACTTATAGATGAAGCTCTAAAAAACAGAGAGATTAAGCTGAGTTAGAAGTTGGAGACTTGCAACCATGTTTTATAAGTACAAATGAGATTTTTAAAAAATTATATATGCTACATGATATTATAAAGATGGCATATCAAACAGAAGTTATTTTTAATCTGTGGTTTTCATTTCAGGGCATATTTGGTGTTTTATTTTTTAGAAGACTTTTTTTTTATCAATTTCCATACTTAGTAAAATGAAAACATAGCAAACATATTTATTCCTAAAGCCTTAAGGTCATCCTGACTTTGCCAGCTGCAAGAGAAACTCACTCAAGGCAAAAAGCTGAAGTGCTTTTAAATGCAAAATGTGCTCGCTTTCACATGAGCAAGCAGCCTGCAGGTAAAAAATGCCTGCCACAGATTCAAAAGATAATGGTGGGATTTCAAGCTCTCTTAACAGAATATTTGTAACTACATTTGTTGATCAGAAGACCACTGAATATCATAACAAATAGTATTATAATATGCAATAGGCACAGATGTGAGATCTGACAGTAGGATGCCATTTCCTTACTCCCATTCTTTCTTAACTAAAAAAATGTAACCTTTTCCTCTCATAGCTCAGTCTATGTTGGATAATTTATATTTAGTGAAAATGCAGAAAAAGGGGTGGGGGAATGACAGAATAATGATATCACATAGTTCAAAGAACGCTTTTGGCCTGAAAGCATTAGGCTACTTTACAAGAGTCGCCACCCTAACCGAGCATTGCTGGCTGGGACTGAGTGGTTCTGAATCTAAAAGCTTTGATTTCAGCATGCAGATTTCAGCCTACATAAAAGTAGACTGAGTGGCACCACCACTGAGGAGACAGTGTAGATAAAAGCCTAAAAAGCTTCTAACTTAATTGAGAATCTCTAAAAAGCATCTAATCTTTCTAGTAAACAAATGGAGGCAGAGAGGTAGCAGAGAGAATGTTCAGCCATTAAATACTGACAGACACTCCTGGGTTTCTATGCTCAAGACCTCAACATCTCATCATACTTCATTTCCAGTTCTGCATCACTGAAAGACTTTAGTCTATAAAGATGTAAGTAAAACTTTTATGTCATCAAAAGCCCTTTGAACTTGTCAGTGTAGCACAGACATTTTTAATATACACATCCATTAGGTTTCACTGATTTTGCCTACCTGAAGGGCTTGGGTTTTTATCTCAAGCTCCAGCAAGAAAGTACTCCAAGGTTTTCTAAGGCATTCACTACTCTTATCCAAACTTAAGACTTCTTCATTTTTTAAGTTGTATTTTTAACATCTATATAGTTGGTAGAAGAGAACAAGAGCCTTTGGTATTTATGGCATCATATTATTTTTGTTCACCAATACTGGGAGAGACACCAGGAACTAGTAGATATGGCTGCAAATCAGAATGTTCCAAGAATCAATTCATTTCATAAGTCCTGTTAAACACAACTGCTAGAACTATTTCACCCATAGTTTATTGCCTTTTTTTATTTAGCAGATACGAAAAAAACCAAGAAACCCTAATCACTGACTGAAGACTTAATGAGTAATTAATGACTACTAAATTCAAGAATTGATATAGTTCCTTTACAACAGTCTGGATAAAGAATGAAAACACACATTCAAAAAAACTGGTAGTCCACAAGTAAACTGCTAAAAATAGTTAATAAAATTATAAATTAAAATAACAGTTTGGAATATATGCCTTTATTTCTGGATACCAAATATTCTCCTACTCATTGGTCAGACCTAATGCTGGGAAACCTCAGTAACTAATGACTCTCCCAGGTAGAAACAAGCTACATGGGTGAGTGTGTGGTTCACTACACTAAATTCAGGGTTAGTTACATATGACTGGAGCATGAATTCCAAAGAAGATGAAATGTCTCTCACTATTGATGAGGAGGATAGCATGCATTTTATTCAGGGTCCTCTCTCTGCACTTTTGCTATTCAAGCAGTATATTTAATCCTTGCATGGTTCAAGAAGTCCAAGACACACAGCTGGAAACTAAGCAGCTAGACAGAAACAGTAAAATATCAAAGGTACACTCAGGTTAGATCACAGTCTTCTATAGAAGATCTTTACAATATGTAAGAAAAATAATCTCTACTAGGTCAACATTTTTCACTGACTTCAGTGGGACAGCATTTCATCCTGAAAAATTAACATTGGAGGAATATACAGTTCCCTGGTTGGGTAGCCCAAGTTCTATATAGAGATCAATTCCCCTTCGGCTACAGTTCCCAGTTAGACATGCCTCCTAGCCAAGCCATCAGTAAAAATATCTGAAACACTTCACTTACTCTGCCAAAACTGCCAAAATGGTACCTCTTTTCCCAAACCTGGCCAATTCTTCACACTCTCCAACCGTACTCTTCTAAGCCCTAAGAGGCATCATCTTCCCAAAAGAGCCAATCCACACCACACCAAATAAATTTAAATTTGTATTTTGAAAGCTGATCTCACACAAACCTCAGATCATTTTTAATAAAAAAAATATTAAACACACTGAGTATTTCTTTATTAGAGACAACAAAATTTATTCTGATCTAAATCTAAGTATGGAAGAAGTAAAATAAGAATATGTTTACCAGAAGTGAAATTCGTGTCACTTAAGGTACCAGTAAATGTAGCCATGAACAACATTGTCCTGGCAAACTCAAAATTAAGGGGTTTAATTCACTCCAAATAAGGATCCACAGCTGCTAGATTGTCAATAAATTCCAAGGGAATCAGAGTGGGGCTGTATATTTCCCTAGAGTTATTTTTAGCTCTCATTAAAGAAGGCCATTACTTGGACTGTCAGGCTAGTAAAGGCAACACAACGTGGAGGAGGAGAGCATGGAAACATCACCCTCCATAACAAGAGCACAGTGCTATGAAATGAACTGGCACATGTCGGGGCGCAGGCTTTTGTAGTTGTTTTCCTCTAGTCTATCCATAGTCCACAGAGAGATGCTGAGCAGTCAGGGAGTTGCCTGGTGATCAGGGACAGAGTGAAGCACTTCTTACGTCCTTTTCTTAACAATGCCCCCACATTGTCCAAAGGCATGGAGTACAAACATCTGACATTTGCAGAGGCTGGGATACTGGCAAGCACAGCTGGCTTGTTGCTTGGGCAGGGAGTTCACATAAAAGAGGCCATCATGCCAGTGGGTAGGGGAGGGAGGACAGGGAACAGCAGCTGTTCTGCTTCAGCAAAATTTTACAATTCATTAGATGAATGCAAAAAAAAGCATTTTATCTTTGCTCTCAAGGGGGCAAAATTCAATTCTTCCAACACTGCTGAATAGCTCTAAGATGTGGCACACCTAAACTAATGAAGTCAAGAAAACTGTTGCATTTTTTAAAAACCACATTATCTACACTTGGCTAGTGATATTTTGTATCACTGCATAATTACAGACCTGTAAAATCTCCATTAAATTCACACCAGTAAACATTTATTTTAACTGAGTGAAATAAAGCATTTTGATGTATGCTATTCTCAGCATTTATCATAAATATTAGAAATATATTCAGGAAATTAGATTACAAAAGAGAAGTAATTCCACAAGAATCAAAGCAAGAGGGTGTTTAATTGCCTCAGACCAATAAAGGAAAAATGATGGCAAAATCAATTAAAAATATATTAAACAAATGTATTTTAGGTGGCAGCAACCCACCTTCATTTCAGTGTATATTACCTTGGGCTTTATAAGCTTGCTAGTTTTACATCGGATATAGTGGGATATAAAGAGATAATCCACAGTCATTGCCCTATTGATACCAATGTAGGCTAGAAAATAAAACCAGCAAAAACAAAAAAACACATAAAATACATGATACACTTCTTGGAGGGGATAGAATTTTTCTTTAGAATCACTTTGCACATTTTCTCTCACCACAAAACATTGACTTTAAGAAAGTCTTCTCCAAATGAGAAGCACCAAAATGCCTGTTTCCTAAAGCAATGAGTATATAAAATGTTCCTGGAAGGTCCTGATCAATGACAGGGATCATTTGCAAGTGTCACATATTTCACAGTTTCTTCTGCTTTAGAGACCAGGGAACCTTATCTTTTAATTGCTCGGTGCTGCAAAAAGGCCTTATGACCAGCACAATGATCCATTCGGAGTGCTGCTAGCTGTAAAATAGTAAGAACAAAGAGGAGCGGAGGACCTAGGAAACCTGTCTGAGTTGGGTTTTTTTTTCTTTTTTCTTTTTTCCTTTTTTTTTTTTTTTGTGTGTGTGATTGGGATTTGCACTTTGGTTTTGCACTTTTCTTGAACAGACACAGACAGATCTTTTAATTTCCCAGAGGATGTTAAGTCCATAGACTCATCTTCATTGTACCACAGTCACAAGTTACAGAATTTAAAAATTCTGGCAAATCTTTCTCTGATATGCTCTCTGCCTTAAAATATTCAAGACATACAAGATGGAACATTAAGAGTTAGTGCAAAGGGAATACCTGGAATCAAAAGGCTCCTCACATACATTTTCATAGTATCAACAACAGATGGCAACATCTAGTTTCCAAATTCTCATTTATATGAAATTTGAGGAGTTATTTTACCTTTTTTTAAAGCCAAATAACATGACATTTAAAAATCAGAGAAAAAATCGTAGATAAAGATATTATTTGTAAATGTATGAAGACAATTATTTACATAAGTACACACGCATTCAATCAGTAAAGGTCCTGATCCAGTAACAATATATCTGCAAAATCACGATACTGAACACTAAATACACAACCTTCACAAGGAAATACAAACAATTTGGTTATGTTGTTTTATTAAATGCATGGAGGGAAAAACAATCAGTCAAACAACTGGTATATTTCACAAGCTGGAAAAGAGGACACATCTGAGAGACACACAAGTATTCCTGAAATATTCATGCAAATATTGGAATTTAAAACAGAAAATTCCAACATGAAAACAAAATAAGAAAGATTTAAGCTAGAGTCAACACAAGACTTTCCAGTTTTCTTGAGAGGGAATATGACCACCTCCAAGGACATAGCAGTCTGCATCCTTCCTTCTGCCCTTTCTCTTCTCTCACAAACGATAAAGAAACTCTTACTCAAAAAATCCCAATATCTTCTAGAAGTAAATCTTTAAGTTTATATCTGAAATCAGTGTGTGTTATGCTGCAGAGGTTTTCAGCAACCTGCGTACAGAGCTGTGGCCGATGCAGTGGCGTGCCAGCCACAGGCTCAGCTGCCAGGTACAACTTCCCAGTTCAAGAATGGATGCACTGCGTGTCAATCACAGAAGACTGATGACTTCAGGGTAATGTGTGCCCAAACACTGCTGTACCACTGTGATGGCCATTTCATAGGGCAGCAACACTATCACTTCTAGCACAGGAAAACCATTTAGATCTTCCAGCTACACATCAAGGAATGCAACTGGAAGACAGAAAGGGGTAGATACTCTATTGTAGATAACAATCCAAAGCACTATGGTGTGTAATGAAGAAAATGGTCTCCTTGCCACTTACTATATACACACTGAACCACTGAATTGCGGGGTATATCCTGTTTCTTACTGACAGAAGGAAGCAAGCCCTTTTTTAAAGTGTAAAAATATTTTTCTTTCTTGTTCTAAAAAGGAATAAATGAAAATAGTTTATATCTACAAAATTGCCCACAAATATCAACAAAAAGTGGTAGCATTAGATTTGGCTTAATAACTTCATAAGAACATGTATAAAACATGCTATAACTTAAAAAACAACTCTACAATAAAATATATATATTCATTGTACATATATAATTCAGTTTCCCAAGTGCAAATATTGCAACAAGATGTTTTATCACTGATTGCTGCTCTAATAATATACCAAATGCCAGCTTGGAAATTAAATATTCACAAGAATACAATTAAAATTAAATCCTTACTCCCAAAATAAATCATAAAACAACACCCCTGTGATAAATAAAAGAAAATAGTACTCCTGCTGCCTTTGTCCAGTTCTTTTTTTTCCCATATGGTATCTTATTTGTCATATGGAGGTTGCAAAAATACCCTTTTAGAGAATAAATTAGAAAAATGAAGCATAAACAATAAAGCCTGCTCAGCAGTCATGTTTTCCAGTGCTCTGTAGGATAGCTGCAGGAATTTTCCATGCTGTGAGTGTTAATGAGACCCTCCATAGGCACCATTAATACATAAAAGCAATCACCTATAATTCACCTTTTCAAATCTGTACTTTTTGAATTCAGTAACTAGAGCAAAACAGGTAGAATCATGCAAATACTACCCCCATTTACTGATATACAACCATTAGCCAAAAAGGGGTTGACAACAGAAAAGTTATCACCAGACATAAATGCTTCAATAATCACACACAGAGTCCAGAAGCACTTGGAGAACACGTACAGTTTTGAAGACTAAAAACTGTCCCTAAACATATGGTTTTCCTGATAGAAGAAAACATACTTACAGGAATTACTAATTAGAAACTGGCTGGATTCAAGATACTTAAGCACTTAGAATGGGTATCTGACCAAACTCTGTAATGAAAGCAATCTGGCATGAAGGAAACACACAAATTCTACACAGTTTATTTCCAAGTTGTTTTTTATCTTTTATAGCATTTATTTAAATTCAATTATGGAAAAATTCAAATTTTCAACATGGATACCAATGAAGTTCTGGTTAGCAGTTGCTAGCACGAGGCAATTGTCACTAATCAGTATCTCACACAAGTAAGTTTCCAATTCAGGCGCTGGACTTCCAATTCAGGCGCTGGAAGCCAAGGACAGCTTCACCAAACAGTGAAGGACTTTAAGCTTTTGGTAGGAAGTCCCTCATCTCTATTCCATTTCTGAATGGTCAACCCCTGGGCAAAGACATGAGTGGGGTTTGTGAACCCCTAATACTTGATAAATTTTAAAGTGAAAGAATGTTAGTTCATTCTGCCAAAAATGCACAGCTTGCAAAAATGCACTAGTTGTATATTTAGTGACAGAAACACGAAGCAATAGCATACCTGAGAGGTATCTTGCCCTCTGATCCCAGTTCAAAGTGATTTCTCTGTTCAAGGTAGTGAGAGGTTTCTACACAATTTAAACAAATACCCATAAAGAGATTAATTTTTTTAAACAAGACCCACCTCTTCCACAAAATGAACACTGATTTTTGGTACAAGCTTGCTGTAGGTCATCCTTTCTCAGCTGCATTTCTGCTTCTGATGAGGCAAACTAACTCTTGGGTTTCCCATAGTTCTCCTTAGCATCAACTGATTCAGGCAGGTCATTCCTTATCAATGAAGTCCTTTTTTGTACAGTGCTATCCACTGCCAGGTAAAAATACTTTTTTGAATAGTACTACCTCCTGCATGAGCCCAAGCATGTGATTTGGGCTGCAGATCTAAACTGAACTTAGCAAATACATATCAAAGACATGCCTCAAAGCCAGCTTGCTAGAGGTTAGTTATGGCCCTTCCCTACTATTTTTCTGGTTTTGATGCCCATCAGGCCCATTACTGAGCAATTTCAGCACGCTAAGTTATCAGACGCACTTTTATTTTGGTGGCCAGGTTAGCTTCCTGATGCCTTAGTGTTGCTGCAAGAGCTCATTCAGCATCTGACATGCATTGAAGCGTTTGAAAGAGAGCAGTAAGTGAACAGGGTGAAGGAAGGCAGTGGCCAGCACTTAAAGGAGTTTGACTGCTACAACACTTATTTACACAATGAAATGCACTTCCTGAGCACATTTCACTGTCATAGAAGTGAAAAACCACTGGCTCTGCATGAAATTTTTATTCTCAAATAAAATGACTTCAGAAATACTTATGCAAACACATAACATAAAATAAGAAATGCACCTCATTAACAGTTTTTCCTAAAACCAAAACATGACGATGGACAAACTTGAGAATGGCAATTTATATGAGATAAATGACTTATAAACGTGACTTGCTAGAAGGGAATGGGAGGAGCATCATGGCAGCAGCCATTTCCATCTAAGACTAAAATTTATTTTGCTTCCAGTTTTATGGTGGAAAATCACCAGGAAGGAGTCACACACTGATACTTGGTAGTTTCAGTGAGCAGTTCATATAACTGAAAGATCGTTTCCTCTCATCTTAATTCTATCAAATAACTTAGGAAATAAGTAAATTCTACCACTGTTCATGTACCCAAGCAGCAGTAGCCAAACTGCAGTTTTCAAAGGCAGAAGGCTTTATACACTATCCCAGTGGCACATTACAACACTGCATCAATTAGTATTGTAATCTATACCATCTACTACATCTTTCTCACTTACTTTTTTTTATGTATATCTCTCTCCTTCTCTCTATTTTTAATGAAAAAGTGAAATACTGCTAGTGTCTGCCAGACAGGAAATTAGCTCAATGCTAAGGACAAGTAAAATTGCACTAACACTTACTAAAAAGAACATAGCTATTTTCTGAGTTTTCCTTATTGCTTTTCTACTGTGCTGCACAGACATTTGACTAAACCAATAAATAAACAAATTTCAAAACAACCTGATCCAGAGGACAGCAAATACAAATACACAGCAAAGTCAAGGGAAAAAATTCTCACAATATTTAATTTAGACATATCTGCTACAAACTTCCACTTCAAAACAACTTTGAATTACTGTCAACATCAGTACAACTGTTATTACCATGAGAAGCTCATTACCACAGGATGTTTTATAGAGCAAAAGTGTTAAGAGGAAAAAAAGGGGTGACCAGAATTATTGGAGGGTGGATAATGAATTATTTGGAAGCATTAAACAAAAACAATACAAATGTAACTTGTGACTCAGACAATCCCTTAAAGCCTGTCTGTTGGAAGTGAGATTCACTAGGGGAAGAAACACATGACGTTTCTTCCATATGTTGCAGTTTGGGCAGATTGATGTGAGTTTTTGTTGTTCTTAAATACTGTTTATGTCTTTATTTTGTTTAAAAAGTTCCTTATTTCTTAAAATTCATTTACTAAAGCGAAAAAAATTAATGTGAATCCCATAAAATACAACATCTGTAGAGCTTTCTTTTTTTTGTTGAGTTTTCATTGATTGTTAGTGATATGGTACTAATAAGTGGGGCATTCTGCTAGTAGTAGACCTTTTTTCCCCCTGTAACAGATTCAGTAAATAATGTTCCACATATTGTGACACCAAAAGCACTGGTGCTCTTCATCTGTTGTAATATTGTTTCAAAGAATTACACTCAAACATCAAAGGCTGTTGTTCTCAACCCAAATTTTGCAGAGATATAAACTGCTATGGTAGATTAATCTCAATATGCCAAGTTACCTACATTAATCGTTAGGTCATATAATGGACATTTCTAAAGATCAGCTTTCAGTGAGGTGTGTGCGGATAATCTTTTTTCCCTTATAATTACCTCCTGAATTTATTTGAACTCATTTATTGCTAATATGCCAAAATACAGAATTACACTAGAATCAGCAACTTTAGGCTAAATTATATATCTACTTAATTCCTATGGAACTATATTTTTTGTGTTCCAAGAAAATATACTGGGATGAGTTTCTCAGGACTTCAGTCCTGGCATATAATATAAAGTTTATACTTTGAAATTACTTTTCGTTTAAATTATGGCTTCTGTGACAGCTGTGACCTACTATATTGTTCTTGTATTGGTTTTTGTTTGGCCTGGTTTTTGGTAGCAGGCAGGCTACAGAGGTGGGTCCTGTGAGAACCTCCTGGAAGTTTCCACTATGCCCAGCAGAGCCAATCTCTGATGGCTCTGAAGATGGACATGCTGATGGCCAGAACTGGGCCAATGACAAGAGGCTGGTAACACCTCTGTGATGACATATTTAAGAAGAAAATCAAAACAAAGTCACAGGGTTTCACTTCTAGTCAGAGAAGAGGAGGAGGTGAGAACATGTGAGGGAGAACAACATGGCAACACCAAGGTCAGTGNACTCCCATGCCCTGTCTCCCTGCACTGTCAGTGGGAAGGAGGGAGGGGCTGTGGGGGAAAGGTGTTCTAAGGGCTTATTTTATTTCTCATTATCCTCTTCTAATTCTGTTAGCAATAAATTCACTTTGTAACTTTAAGTTAAGCCTGTTTTTCCCCTGAAGTGTTTTCTCCCGGTCCTTATCTCAACTAATGAAGCCTTCGTTAATTTTTTTTCCCTCTCTCCTCTGCCCAGCTCTGGCAGGGGAGGTTGAACAAGCAACTCTTGTGGGTGCCTGGTGTTGGGCCAGTGTCAACCCATGACAGTTCTTAATTGTCTATTTTGTCTCTTCAAGAAGAGTGAGTCAGATAAAATTATATGGAGCTAGTGGCCAAGTGAGCATTAGGGGACAGAAGGTCTGAAGGCAGAAAGGTATGGCAGAGCAGAGCATGCCAAGGGAGCAGGGCACATGCAACCAGGCACCAGAGAGAAAGAAAATTAGTAAGGATCAGAGGTATTGATTCAAAATTTTCTTAATCCCAGAAAGTCAAATAGTAGTTGAAACCAACCATGAATGAAGGACCTACTTCCAAGGACTCACTGTGCATGGAAAGAGTAATATTGAAACCTTGTTTATGCTGTTTTGCCTAAGCTATCTGTGTGGTGGGTTTGGGGGTTTTGTTTCTCTATCAATAATTACCCAGTATATGCTGGATTTATGACTTTAAAAACTTTTTGGTCTTTTTCAGGAGTAGCTTTGTGCTCCTGAAAGGCAGATTCTCTTCAAAGCACTTGCCTTGTCAGGGAAGCACGAGAACTCACTAGAGTTCTGCATCAAGCTTCATTTTATTAATATTTCTATAGTATATTTTTATACCTTTTTTAGATTTACAATTTCAAGATTTACACAATTTTCGGAGATACATTTTATAGAGGGATTTAGAAAAATATATAAAGATAATTTTATAGGTCTATAAAAGTTCTGATGAATCTTCTTCAGGTAGATGAGAAAAGACTTTTTTAATTTATTTGACCCCTAATATTTGTGCCAGCTACTTACCAGTGAGCATGATTTTCAGTTTATATTGAATTTTCTCTTTGTGTAGAATTTGCCCAGTAGGGATTATGTCTGTATCTGATTTATTGGATCAATGCTGAATGACAAGAAAAGATAACATATATTCATCCAAACTTCCATTATATTCAAATGAAGTAATATAAAAAAGTTATTACTATGAGTAAGATTATGATTATTCTTCCCAGACAAGATAGCATTCAGATGGAGAAGACATAATACAAATGCCACTTGAAAGCTAAACAGAGAAGCAAAAGTAACCTACACATACCACTCAAAAATACATAGAAAACAGCATCTCACAATGACAAATGCCTAGAAAGTATACATATCTGGTGTTCACTGAATAACTAGAGCAAAGTATGAGTACGGGTCAACTTTTTAGCTCTAAAGGCAGAGTTTACTCCAGGAATCTTCAAAGTGGATCTGAATCTACAAGGGCATAATCTGGGAAAATAGGTTAAGAACAGGCAGTATTACTATATTTAGGCACAAAGGAAATCTAAGAATATGCACTCATGTGAATCCCAACAGAGAGAGACCAATGTCAAGAAATAAAATAAAGAGAATGAACACACAGATAGAATAAATGTTTTTGTCAGTATGTAAAATGACTGAGAACTAGAATGACCAAAAAAGCCCTAAAAAATACTTATGTAACAGAATAAACAACTCCATAAGTTAGAAGGACAAATAATCTTTTTTTTTTCCCATCATTTCCATTAGTGGTAGAAAATGCTAAAAAAAGGGAAAAATTTACCTATCTCACTGAAGTTTTGTGAACTGTGTTTATTGTTCACAAAATGCTCAAAAATGAAAACCAGCTGCCTAGACACTCATTGTTATTATAATGCTTATAACAGACTGAAAAAACAAAATAGTTTTGAAGGCTCCCTGGTCAGATGACCAGACCTTCTAGTTTTGTGGCCTCATGCATTTACCTGTAGATTTTGGTTCTAGTCCTGTTTTGTTTTCATCCCTCTTTTCCTTGTATTTCCCTAATAATTCTTTAATTCAGCCAATTTGGTGGCCAGGTCTAACAGAGTAAGTTACCACATGATTACATAATTTTTCCTATCTGTCCACCAGTCTCCTGTCCAATTTGTGAGGAAAAAATATCTCTGTCTTACCAATTCCATTGTAGTTGAGCTTAAGAAAATAAGGATTGTTCACCTAAACTAGTATCCTGTCTGACAATAGCTAAGAATGTTTAGTGAAACGGATAACATGTAGCTGTGTATTCAAACTACTCTAGAAAATTTGTGTAGCTTCAGGCAATTTTCAGACTGAAGAAACCTATGCCAAAAGTAACGTATCAATAGATAGATAGCTAGATGGATAGATTGACAGCATTTGATTCATGAAGTAAAAAAGGAATCAACTCTTGTATGATTTCATTGCCCACCTTCACAGATCTACCTGTCAGAAAATTTTCTTTCAATTCATTGAACAATTTTCACCTAATTTAGCAGAGGAGTATGAAATGTCAATGTATGTTTCACGGTGTTAAGCTTTTGCAAATATAAGGAAAATCAGCAGCAGGGGAGACTCTGAAATTAAATACCCTCATGGGAGAAGACTACAGAATAACTAAAATCGTTCTCTGTTCCACATGGCTTTTGCTGGGGCCAGAGGAGCCATGTCATAATTCCTCCTCTTTGGGTTGCAATTCACAGCAGCCCAAAGGTGGTGGGTATTATACAATGTGTTAGATGGAAACAATAAGTATTATAGTGGTTACAAAGCAGTGGCAACCAGGGAAAGACATGGAGTTATTACTGTGGGAGATAGTAGAATAAAGAATTTAGAATACCGCCAAGGAGAAGGATAAGGTGGGAAAAGAGGGAGGAAACTGAGATGTCTAGAGGGGTATATTGTAACCTTGCAGGAAACCTGGCTTCTAGCTCTGTGTGAGACCTGAGTGCAAAATATCTCAAAGACCTTCCACTTAGTCCAAAGTGGAAGAAGTACAAAACATCAGTGTTGAAAGGAGAAGGGAAAGACAGCAAAACGCAATGTAGCAATGGCAAAATGGAGAAGGCAAGAAGTCTATACAATAAGACAGTTTGAGAGACACATTTCTCTATTTGAACAAAAAGTCCACAAATATAAGTAGATGTAGAAGTATTTAAAAGGCAAATTCTTCAAGTTCAAGTTTTAGTGCTACTTCCTGACAATTTTCAGAATAACCAAAGAAACCTCAAAAGCCTTAAATGCCAGCTAAAATAACAATTTTTCACTATATTACACTGTTCAACAGCTGCCTCTCTTCCTCAGCATAAAACACAACTGTAGCCCTAGCTGGCTCCTCTGCCCACTCCTGGAAACTCTGTGTGGCTCCTACATACTGCCAGACCATGCTGGAACATATTTATTGCCAGCTTTCAGTACTGCAGAGAACCTGGGAATCTGAAGGTTGAAGCGGAAGCAAGAAATGTTGTTCACTCCAAAAATCAGAATTTGGATAGAAACTCCTTGATGGGCATTGCCTGTCAAAGGCATGAAAGGCTTGCAGCTCAAAAAAGAGAGAGCACAAAGAGAAAGCACAGACCCTCTGCTTTGACAAACAAAAAGCTTTTGTTTTTCTTTTTCTAGAGCTTTCATAAAAACAGGCTAAGAAATGGACAACCAATTACTTGAAAAACACTTTGAAGGAAAGGATATTCATCCTGTCTCTCAAGACACAGAGAATCAAACTGTGCTATCATTAGCATAGGAAGTCTTGTCCCTTAGATGTGGACAGAATTCCTGACAACATACAATATTTGCTAGCTCTACTAATGTCTAAATTACTCCTCCTCACATTATGGTGCACAACTGTAGGTACTACACACAGCCCTGTCACCATTGTTGTTGTAGTGCCTTAGACAACAATTGATTCCATACCTCGTAGCCTGAACTGTTTCATATGATTTTTACATTTTGACCACTGTTTTCAGACTGCTATTTCATTTCATACCAACCTGTTTTGACCTTTAAATTTATCAAGAGAACAAATGAAGTATTAAGCCATAAGTCTCCATACTATTCTTTTTAACACCTAATTTTGTGAATCACTTTAAACTGTGATGAGTTTCTACCATTAGCAGCATATATCCAAAAGCCAAGGCTAGAATTTTGAGAGTACAGCTGACTCACCTTCAAGATGCTTAATTTTCAGAAAATGCAGCTTTTATAGTGAAGCATGCCCGTAATCCTTCATATAATGGAAACATTATCTCAAATTTCTCGTTTCATAAATAACATTCTATATCTAAAGAGACACTTACTTTGCTTTTATCTACTCATAGACTATATTTTGACCTATTCACAATGTTATACCTAGTTTACTAAAGGACTGCAGCTGTAATCACAAAGCTGTGTGCTCCAATAAGAAGCAACTCAAAATCAGAGTATCAGCTAAGGAAAGTACTTGTGAATTTCACATAATAACATTAAATATTATCACTGATCTTATGATGACACAGCTCATGATCCATTTTAGGAAAAGAAATCTGAAAGAACACTTCAGTTACAAATTTTTTGAGGTTCAATAGATACAGATGATAAATTTTAGATATCTTTGCTTTCTCTTTAATGAACCATGAGTATTTGAGTACTGAAATAATTTAAATATAAATTTTCTTTTATTAGAAAGAGGCTATTTTTCTAGCCAGTCCGTCTTAAAACAAAACAGTACTTAATATTTTTCATGGGTTAAAATATTTTAAAATACACTGAGTAAATAATTCAAAATTTTACTTTTTAACTTGCTATGACATGCATATCAAAGGTGCTTTTCTTAAAATTGTCTTAAAATTTGAGCTTATTTACTGTGATTTTAAGTGATACAGACAGGAGGAACTGAAATGTCATTATTACCTATGGAATATCTGCTGCATTTTGGAACTCTGTCTTTTATCTGATGGCTCCTACTGCTCATCTTGTAAAAACTGGGCTGACAGAAAACCAACTGATTCTAAAGATTAATTTCGTGACATCAAGTTTTTACATGTTAAAAGACACAGAAGACAGTTCCTAAGATCTTCTGATAACACAAAATGAATTCTATACTAATCAATGATAAGAAACTCAACAATTTACCAGATTTTTGATGAGATTTTCTTCACCTTTAGCCAAATAAAAATGCACCTTTACATAATTCAAGCCATTATTTAGTTGGTTTTAAATTATACCTCTCTGTTTTATGCTTGGTGGTTTACATCATGTTGAATTAAAAGAAAAGCAATTTTATTCAAAAACAACAAGTATACTATAGACAGTTACTTGCTGGATTTCATAATGAACAGCATAGAAATTCAATATAGGCTAACTAATAGTCCAAGCTTCCAGTTTCTGGGTAATTGCTGCACATTCAGAGTACAGTTTTCTTTGAATTTGTCTTCCTATATTGCTATTTACAGATAATAAAGAGTTTTTAAAAGAAGGTACTTGTCAGTTTTACAGTCATAAATATCAAAGCCAAAGAATAAGGTCTCATTGAAGAAAAACTGGTGATGCGGTTCTGCTCATTGGAAAAATGGACCCTTTCTGCTTTTCACGTTATGTAGTACACAAGCAGATCAAAAAGAATTTTGCAGTTTTCCTTTGGTCATTTTATATAGACCAGAATATTTTATAATGTGTAGTTGTCAATGACATTAATTGAATGCCTGAAAGAGAAGACTTCTGACTACTTAAGCAGTTTTGTTGGGCTGACCCCAGCTGAATGCCGGGTGGTCACAAAAGCCACCCTATCACTCCCCTCCTCAGCTGGACAGGGGAGAGAAAATACAATGAAAGGCTCAGGGGTTGAGATAAGGACAGGGAGAGATCACTCACCAAATACCATCACTGGCAAAACAGACTCAAAATGGGGAAATTAGTTTGATTTGTTACCAATCAAATCAAAGTAGAATAATGAGAAATAAAACCAAATCTTAGAACATCTTGCTCCTACCCCTCCCATCTTTCTGGGCCTACTTTCACTCCCAAATTCTCTATCAACTCCCCTCCAGTGGTGCAGGGGGATCACAAATGGAGGCTGCAGTCAGTTTATCACACATTGTCTCTGCCACTCCTTCCTCTTCAGGGAGATGACTCCTCACACTCTTGCCCTGAACCAGCGTGTGTCCCTTACATGGGGTGCAGTCCTTCAGGAACACACTGCTCCACTGTGGGTCGCCTAGTGGGTCACAAGGCCGCCCAGAACTCCTGATCCAGCTCCTCTCCATGGATCTTTCCGGGAGCCTGCTCCGCACAGGCTTCCCAGACTCCTTCAGGCATTCACCTTCAGCAGGGGCCCTCCATGGGCTGCAGGCAGAACAGCCTGACTCACCAGGGTCTGCCCCATGAGTTGCAAGGGAACCTCTGCTCTGGCACCTTGAGTACCTCCTCCTCCTTCTTCACTGACCTGGGTGTCTGCAAAGTTCTTTCACTCACACAGTCTTGCTATTTTCTCCAGCTGAAGTTGCCATTCAGCAGGATTTTTCCCCCTTAAATCTGTTATCGCAGAGACGCTATCACCATCAAGGATGGGCTCAGCCTTGGCCAGCGGCAGGCCCGTCTTAAAGTCAGCTGGCATTGGCCCTGTTGGACATGGGGGAAGCTTCTTGCACTTTTTCTCAGAGGCTATCCCTGTAGCCCCCCTGCTACCAAAACATGGTCATGCAAACTCAATTCAGTGGTAGGTGTCTGATCACTGATACCAAAAATAACTTTTACTAGTGTCAGAAGACACATGCTTTTATTCTTAGCTTCCTGTGCTTTTCTGTCTTTCAAACCAATACAAAAGTTTGTCCCCTGGACCTCATTCTTCTTTCTTTCATACCAATATTAAGCAGTTTGTACACAATGGTTGACTCTTTTCCATTATCTGCTCCATCTACCTCAGTGTCTGCCCACCCATCACTACCCCATTTTCTTTCTTTCCTTGTGTGTCAACATATCTTCATTATAGTTCAGTCAAGGTATGTGGGTACTCAAAGAGTTAAAAATATTCGATGGATTAGTTCAGCTAGTGGTATTAATGGCTATATTAATTTCAGGAGACCTCACCTTAGACATAAACCCCTTGCAAGACATAAAATGTCACTAGTCTATCCTTTAAGTAATCCAGCTCCATCAGGAAAGAGGATAGTAGTTTTAATAAAATGGGACTCATAAGTTTTTATTACTTTTACAGTGAATGCTTTTCAGTTTTATTGGCTCTTGGAAGGAGTAATTTAGTTTCTCTATTTAAACATGACTTTTTATCCTTCACAACTTGCAGGTTTCAATGTTATGTTTCTAACATTATAAATATAAATGCAGACACTGAGGTTTTAAAAAATGTATGAAGTCCTTTTCGCTGATATATACAATATGGGATTATGAAAATCAGAGGAAAAGAAAAAAAGACTTAATCACTGTTCTGGGCTGATACAGCTAGTAGCATTTTTGAGAGTGGATGAATGTAAGCATTACAAAATGGTTATCAGTGATCACATCGAGTTAAGTAATATAGACTGTTACACATTGATTTCAGTGCTTCTCTCACTCCTCGAATTTTCATGGAAAAAAAATTCAAATATGTTCTCTACATATTAATATCATGGCCCTAACTGACATCAGTGAGAGTGTCACCATCAGATCACAAAATGGAAAGATGAGATGTCAACATTTTTCTATGAGATGAACCAAGAGGCTGATACTGATTTCAAGGGGAAGAAAAAAAATAATCTTCTGTTCTACGCTTTTTTTTTCTTTCACCATGGCTTAAATAGTTAAGCATCAGAAATTTAAAAATATTATTCCTGAAATGCTGTCTAATTGTTTTTTCTACGGTTTTAGAGCAGACAGGAAAGACATGCTCTGGTATCACAAAATTGTGTTTATCTATGACTGAGAAAACAGGAAAAGAACAGTGTTTATAGAACCATGAGAAATCTTTAATAGGTAATGAAATTCTGGCCAACAAACCAACAAATTCTGGCCAACCACCAACAAACAATTGACTGAAGTAGATTAGCAACCTGAAATTCTACTTATTAATTTAGATAATGTAAAGATGACAAAGCTGTCCTGGTATAGAAACCATGAAAACATTTTTTTTTTCTATTGCACTTTCCTGTTAATCAGAGTGACATGATATCAGGAAAGTATTTATAATAAGATGATGAAATATTTACAAAGAACTTAAGCTTTAGCTGCAAAAAAAAAAATAAACAAAAACTTCTTTTATTCATTTAGTTATAACTAAAGGGGTGATGTCACAATGAAATAGCAACTTGCTACAATCGCATGCTTCCCACTATTTCTGCAGCACTGAGGTGGCAATAGACTGGGATAGCTAAAGACATAAATTAGACCTGCCTTCACAACTACAGAAGTTACAACAGAGGTTGTCAGTGGAAGCTGATGCATCACTGCCTGTCACCTCTGAAATAACAGTGAGCAGTGGCTTGTGCAACTACCATACAACACATCAAAATACTCTGGCATTCACATATAGCACAAGAGCAGATGATAATTTGAAAAATTCTCAATTTCTGGTTATGAGCTAAAAAGTACATAAAAAAGAAAATTATTAAGATCAAAATTTAGAAAAGCTTCCTTTATGTAAAAGTAAAGCTAGTGACATAGAAATCTCAAACTTCATACTTACTTTTTTTTTTAACTATAGCTGGCTGCAATGAATTTGATGTTGTTAACATGTTAGCATTACTAAAATAATTAAGCTTGGGAGCAATAGAGTTTTAAAAATTTGCTCTCTCAAAGAAAGTACCATTCTAATCACCTAATTACCTTTTGATGTAGCTTTATTCATAAATGCTTTAAACATTCATTGCCTTACTACTGGGGGCTATGCCTCAGTTTATATACTCTGTGAGAAAATAAAGTTACTATTATGCACTGAAGAACACGTGTGAACAGAAAATGTCAGAATGCTGAATGTTGCAATTTTAAGTCTACGTTTTTCTTTCAAGACTTTCTAAGGCCTAAAGAAATACACCAACTTGTCCATTTAAATTAAATATTTTAAAAACAGCTTTGTTTTTCGGTTTTTGTAATTTACACTGTCTACACCCGATTCTTAAAGCCTAGCATAACACCACTTCTCAAATAAATGACTGAGCTATAAAACTGTTAATGAGTAGATTTGTCTTTTAATATTTGTCTTATTTTAATAAATTAGTCTTTCAGCAAAGCCACTTCTTTCAAAGCCTTTTATCAGTTTTTAAGAATTGTCGGTGTATCTCCCCAGGCTGCAGTGTGAGACAGCACAGCCGTCGAGGGGTATCAGCAGTGAAAATGCAGAAGCACCCATTAGCAACAAGCCTGCTGCAGACTTGGTGCACAGCAAGGATGCTGGCCAAAAGCAAAACATGTGCCAGCACATTTTTATTAATATTGCTACTTTCAGGAGATCCAGGAAAGGCTGAAAGAAATCTGTTCATCAGTGCAGCAATCAGACCTTCATATGACCTCATGTCCTAAGAGGGCAAGTTTTACATAGTCTCATTTGGCTTGATGGAGACTTAGCATTTTAGGTACATAACATGAATTTCCATGGATTAACATGCAGCTGGCATTTGTTTCAAGCTAAGAACACAAACAAATACATTCAAATAAGTAGTTTAGTACTCAGTTTCTCTTTTTAAAGAGTACATCAAATAATATCTTCATGATCCTATAATTTTACACAGCATGATCATTTTTCTACATTAAATTTATTTCTGGGGTTTTTTTCATCAATTTTAAATACTGCTGGAACTGAGATACCAATAGAGGCTAGAATCATTTAAATATTATGATTTAAGTTTAATAATTAGATTCACTATAACTATTTTTTATTAAAATGTCATCCAAATGAGAATTAGCTTTGGTTTAAAAAGTACTTTTTTTCTAACAGGTAGATAAAAATAGACAAATGTTCCTAACTAACAGATATTTTAGGATAGACTTTTTTATTGTTCTCAGATCACAGTCATTATATCAGACTTGAACTTTGCTCACAAAATATTTGTCTTTTTTCCTTAATTTTTTAATTTTCACCAAAATCCTACTAATGACCATTACTTCTTCATGCCTGGAATTCTGACAGAATTCATTCTCACTTCTGAAATCCACATTATCTTGCAATAAAACTGCCTCATCTGCATTTTATAATTTATATCTGTACCACTCTTGTGCCTTGATGCTAACAGCATATTTTGAGAAGTATAGAGGGTACCAGATAAACCTCACAACTCCAACATGCTGGTAATCAAAACTAGGTAAGTACTTTTTCTTACTGGCTGTTCTATTAGAAGGCTCTCCCCAGGAAACATCTGGTCCAAAAGACACATCCTGAAAATCTCATTACTATCAGGTTTGGAAGACCATAAGCAAAAATTAATGCCTAATAATGTCTTATCTGCTATACTTGTGATATTTAACTCTGAGGACAGAAGAATAATCCAAATTTTATTAGCTGATGTACAACAGCACTAGAAGTAAGAGACAGAATTTTGACTTGAGAACAGACAGCTTATAATGTAGCTGATTTTAAAATTCCATTAAAATACATTTTTACTATAGATCCCTTTCCTACCTAGTCCAACTTTCCTTATTACATATATTCTACATAAAGGAAGGCAAACATTTCACTGTAATCAAAGAATATCTCAAATTTTAAAAAGACCTATCAGAAAAAAATGTTACTCAGACGATAAGATAATTCAATTTCAAAATGCTTAATTAAAACATCTGATACCCAAATACTTGAAAAAGAAATCTGAAAATACGCATGGAGTCCGTGAAGTAATAAATTTTTTCTGGTTTGTTCCTTTAATAGAAAATACATATTTTTACCTTAATAGGGACCAATTTCCTGCCATTGTTATTTATATCAAGGTCTTGTAATATTGGTAAATTACAATTGAGAGGCAAGTAAAGCAAGTCAAAATGACAAAAGATACTTATGAAATATGATTCTTGTATGGTAATTATGCAATTTTTATATTAAGTTAAAGCAATAAGATGGACAAACATGCAGAGCATTTCAAAGTATTAGATCAATAAAAACATTTCCTCACCAATTTACCATAACAGCTCAAAAACTAATCTGGACCTATTCCATGAATGTACAAGTCTTTTCTTGATTTGACAATGTCTTAAAAAAGAGGTTGTTTGGATATAGCAAGAACAAGTTGTTGACACATTCTGTCTCTGGATTTTCAAACAGAATAACAAAATAAAATCAATAATAAACAAAATTTCCTAAAGAACCCTGGTTGTAGGCAATATTGTTAGTAAAAAAAGAAAAAAAGATATTTAGTGATATTTACTCCAGATATGGAAACAAACCAAGTATTCTGAAACCAAGTATTCATCTGAATAGATGAAACTATTCCAGAGTTTCATCTCTTAGTGAAATCAAAAGCAATCAAAAGCAAAAATTTGTCAATGTTCTGTCACTTCCCTACTTTAATAAAGATTTTTAAAGAATCCAATATTCTGTTTTATGTTTTAATTACCCAGCAGAGAGAGAAAAGCTTATATGCACATCCATTTACATTCAATCCATCTACCTGTCAAAGTACTTCATGAAAATAAATGTATTCCTCATGAGAGAGAAAGGCAGATCTGCTGAGGCTGTGTCTGTAAGGCCTATATTCTCTACTGTATTTCCTAAATTCTGAGAAACAATGAGAGGTGATTCCTTCCACTAACACATGCATAGTTATCAGAACTTGAAAACTAACTCCCTTTTGAAAACAAAATGGAAAAGTTTTTCTTCACAGTCTTGTAACCGTTTACAAAACACTGCATCTCTACTCAGCTACACTTCTGATACACATAAAAGAGGACAAAAACCTATAATTAATCAATTTCATTTGGAGATAAAATCTGCAGCACACAAATGCCTGAAAACTGTCAAATTTTGTTGGCCAAGGTCCATGGAACAGAAAATAAAAGTCCTTTCTTGGCTGTATGAAATGTGAATGTAAGATTAGATGTGTTTATTTTCATTTAATTTTCTAAGTTGCCTTCATATGTAGAGAGACAGAAGATTGGAGATTAAGAAATATCTTTTTTAACTCATACTTTTAAATAAGCATTCAAAAGATATATGAATACAGAAAAATAATTTCCTGAATTATGTTTCTAAAACTCATTGTACGATATCTATGTAATGCATACTTAAGAGATTACTTTGTTTCTAAAGTTAAAATACAGATAATGGAAACATCTAGAGAGAACACAAATGCCACAGCAAATCATGGGTCTGCCTGGACTGAAGAGAATATTGTGACTGAAAGCTGGCTCGTTTTACAGCTATGTGCGGTTTCCTTCTTGATTAGTTGAACTGGGAAAGGCATTACATTGCAGGGGGTTTAAAACCATCTATGTTAACTATTCCAGGATGACATAAATTGACTTTTGAGTGAGTCCTTCCTCTTTATAAAGCAAACCTGGATGATTTTCCTAGACTACTTTGGTCAGTAGATGTATTCAACTGGAAAAAGAATAGAGATGACAGAATTATTTGGCTACTAATAAAAACATACTATAATTCTTAAAATGCCAAAACAAGCAACAAGAAGGCCCCCCCAAACAGACTCAAAATTTCTGCTACCCCTGTCTCCTTCATGTGGGTTTGACAATCCAGAAGCACATCCATGGACATAGCCAGCTGAGATGAAGTCTGTGTCACCATGGGTCCTACAGCAGTGGGGGGTTCACCCCTTGTCTGGCCTTGTGCTGGCTGCAGCTCATTCATGGCTACCAACTTGTCCCATGGGGCTCTCTTCAGATGGCTAAGGTGGCCTACTTTGACCATTAACCAAAAGAATATATTTGCTTTAAATGGGATGCATCACATGTTTATATTTATCCATCAGTTTAGAGTTATACTGGATATGCACCCCCTGACCAAGTTCAAGCAATGTTTGAGTTTGCAGTATAACCCACAACTCATTAAGCCACAAAACAAATGGTTGCAGTTGTTTAATATTTTTATCAATTTTCCTCCCCTTATCACTTTCAGTATTAAGACTTTCATAAAAACTTGCCATTGTAATTCAGTGATTTGTTCTTTTTTCATTAAATCCACACAAAACATCCAATTATCCCACTCCCTACTATTAGTCAAAGTAGTCACAACCAATTGACAGCTTTTTTCCATGCTGTTTGTGCTTCTGTAAACTTTATATCTCATGAAGTGGAGATTGTCCTTATCTACCTCACTGAGGTTATCTACAAGCTGTGGGCTACTTGTGTCACAAGTGCAAACAGACAACCACCACAAACACTCTCCTGATGGATTGTCTTGATGGAACATTTGGGATTGTCCTGATGGATCATTTGGGACCTCCTTGAGAGAGCCAAGGGCAAGCTGCCAGATAAAAATCAGCAGCAATTGATTTCCAGCAGAATCTTGAAAATCACAGACATACATCTCACTTGTCTCTTCAAATGCACAACTACAGATTCTCCTACTGTGCACTGCAAAAGAAAATACCCATGAAGGACTGGTGGTTTCACTCAAACTTAAAAGAACCATGAACCGCTATATTTTATCTTTGAAAACAATAGCATGCTGTGTTACCAGTTGTTTCAACACACCAGTATGTACTTCAGTTGAAGGTGACAGCATATTAAGGGTTTGACCTTTGGAAACTGAGTATTTCAAGCTGGGGATCATTCACACCACCTTCTTTACGTGTTTCATTTGCATATGTACCCCAGGCTTCCCATACAGCCACTGAAGCACAGTTCCTTCTGTTTTAAGCAATACAGTCACATTTATTATCAAGCCAAAATGCTTTTGGCCTTTACATGGGTGTTGTGGAAGAACAGGAAGAACCCTAAAAGTGAACACAATGGCCAAATGGTACTGCCTTGGAGACACTAAAGTTACAGCAGAAGGTAGCAAACTTGCAGCAGCATCTCCTCACACAGTGACAAAGGACTATGGCAAGATAAAGAAGTACTCAGCAAAAATTAATTTTTAGAAACTGAAATGCTAGAGAATGTTCCCAAATAAGATGTTGCCTGGTACTACAGTACTATCAGAATCTGAATCTGCATAATTTAGATATTGAAAATCATACTGTTAATTCTATCAAAACCAGAAAGACTGCAGGCAAATAAATGTTAAGATCTTCCTATGCACTTGTAATTTTTCTAAGTAATCCAGGCATTTTTACAGCTTATTTCATAGCACTGCAGGAGTCTAACAAGTCATCCCTGTTCTGTGGCTTTAAAACAACTCTAGTAACTGTTGAGACTGTTAAAAATACTAATAACACCCACACACCAGAGAAGATTCAACCTGCTTGTAAAGCCTAGAAAGTAGTTCACTCCTGTTCTTAAAAACTAAAAGTGATAATAACACAGACAAGAAAGAAGTTTCTTGCATTTTTCTGTCTTGAAATATATTCATGTTATGTTTCCTAATACGCAAAAAAGGAAACTAAATTATTAAAAAGGAAAAAGGTGTATGAAAAGTTGAGATAAAAATCTGAAAACTGAAACTCTTACTATATAAAAGTGCTATTCTTCCAAAATAATATAATATAGATTAAAAGTGCTTCATAAAAAATGCTTCAAGATGTAGACATTTCATTATCTTTGTATCTGAGAATGTACTATTTCTGCAATGGCTGTTCCAGCATATGACATCATTCTTTTATTTTAGATTAAGTGCTAAAGTTTACAAAAATAAAATCATAAAAATAAATTCAGAAATCTATCTCACTACAGGCACAAACAAAATAAATTCTCTTCTGTTAAGCTGTTTTCTTTTTAACAATGGCTTTAATAATATCATCAAAAGAGATGAATTCAACTAATTGTGCATGTCTGACATTGACATGATATAGTACTTTCTGTTATAACCAGAAACCACATGTGGTCAACTGTAAGAGCTCTAGATGGAAAAAAAAAAAAAATCCAAACTGGTCCCCCATGGAGGATGGAAATCAGCATTAATTGAAGTTACACACTAGGAGGAACCATATGTGGAAGCTCAGACAGAAAGCTGCATAGAGAGGTTCCTAACATACATTATTGCATTACCAGTGCAATATTTAAATATTATAAATATTATAAATATTATAAATATTATAAATATAAAATCANATAAATATTATAAATATTGGAGATTACTTATATTATCCAGGAAATATAAGGTATCATGGGAATCAACTGAGATAAGAAATAGTCAACATGCTATTAAGAGGTCTCATAGAGCAATTTCTCCTGTGATTATAGAAGTCTAATAATTATGACCCTGAATAAATTTTCACAATAACTAAGGGAATTAAGGAAAAGGCTCTTTAAAACATTCAGCACATTTGCATAATGTAACCATGTTAGATACCTAATTCAGATATAGGCATGAAAAGCTTTAAATGGCCATGTGAGAGCCGAAGACATACCCAAAGTTCAATATGCCATTGTGACAGGTCTGTGTTATACACTTTGAAAGACTCCAAAAGGCTAAAAAGCTGAAACACTTACAGCATGGATGTTGAGTTTAGCTGATGAGCACTAGTAAGTGTATTGAGAGGTTATAGGGCAGTGGAAGCATTAACAATTGTGATTTCTCAGTAGAAACTGTCCAGGACTGACTGGTTTTGTAACTGGGCTTAGGAAATTAGATGGATGATGTAGTTCCCATAATTGTGGCCCCACTGTGGTTATCCAACAATTGCAAAAAATCTGTTTAAATTTTTACTAAAGCAAAGAATATAGATCCCTGTGTAAAGAACATAAAAATGCCTAAAATACAATGGAATTATATGTAACATTACATTACAGTTCAAGAATGTATTTATGACTATAAATAAATATGAGAATGCTATTAGTGTCACCATAAGCCTATTCACTAACACAAGTTCTGTGTGAGATATTCAAAGAATTATTGCTACTATTTCCATATTTCTTAACTTAGCTGCAGTGAAAAGAAAAATCCTACCAATAAAATAACATTATTACTTAAATAATCATGGGTCTCTACTGTCCATATTCTTACAAAATTATTAGAAGACTGAATCCGCATTTTTAAAAAATGTACACACCATGAATTTTTCATCTGCCAAGTTTATATTAACACCCTCTAAGGGCCTAGGAAAAAAAACAGAAAAATTAAAATGATGGAAAAAGAACTGAGAATTTTGAAAATATGTTTAAATTTATCTTATATGTAATTGCTAGAGAACTACAGAGTAGAAAGTTAGGGTGGCCAGACAACATGTAAATTATATTCTGTAATACAAGGAAAATACAATTCTAAAGAATTCACTGTCAAAAACTTTGTAAGTAAACTGCGCAATCACCTCACTGGTTGAAAAGAAGAAATTGACAGAAGTGATCCCAGGTAATTTTTTTTCCCCCCTGTTTCCAGGTACTTTCTAAAAGAGATATGTAAGACAAAAGAGAACAATAATCACACGAAAGTCACATATCACAGTAAGAGAAATGAGTATACCTCTGTCCTTTTTTTAACATCAGGAAATTTGAAAAAAATATAAGACTATAAACCTCTCAGAGAAAAGATAGTAAACTTTTCACATCAACAGATTGAAAGGGCTATTAAAATTAAGTTGCTCTTACTCATCTGTCACTATCCACATTGCACAGGAGAAGAAACCGAAGTAAAATATGAGCTGTCTGTGGAGTTTCACAATGACATTAAAGAAGAAAGGAAAACCAACATTCAGAACTTGCTCATCTCAAGCCCTACTCCACCAGAGCATTCTGTCCATCTCATCTTACCACAGAAGAGACAAAGACCTTTACTGTATATTAACACACATTTTAAAATCATGCACATAAGAAGTCTGATAACTAAATATCATGGATATTTAGTATCTATAATATTCTGTAGAATGTAAATAATTGTTGTTACCTTCAATGAGCACCATGTGAATCACAGGCTGCATGGATAAAATAGGAGTATAAAATATTCAGAACAAATTCCTGGTTTGTTAATATGCATAATGATTAGTCATAACCACATATAACTATTTTGCAAGGTAGTAACACTAATAAAATTAAAATAATGTCTGCAATGTGTAATTTAAATAGGAAAAAACCCTTTTTGTACCACATGAATGACAGAGCAATTTCTTTTAAAAAGTTCACAGTAGGTTTTTTTCTAAAACCATCCTGCTTCTTTTTTCACAATAATAGATTTTTCTCTATGTAACATATTTGCCTAATTAATAACAAGGAGCATTCTGTGAGTCTATGAAAAATCCATGACACAATTACTCTGAAATCCTCTACATTGGATTTTATATTTTCTATTTAAATTTTACATCCCACTGTGAGCCAAGCTATGGCTGCTTGCTAATTTCTCTAAAGCACCTTGACTGGAACTCATCATCACTCTAAGTCCACTTTTCAGGGAGGAATAATTTAATTATATTATATTTTGTAGAGCTCTGGATCAATTCAAACATGTAATAAGAACAACTTTAAAAGGCATTCTTCCTTCAATTAGGAAGAAAGAAACTTAATTTACAACATTTTTTATACTACCACTGAAGAAATAAAAGTGTATGTGGCCTTAGATAAAAGACCTCCCCATCTGTTTCCTCTCATGCTTCAAACCAGAAGATACAAGCTTTAGTAAGGGAGACATAAATACAGAAAAGTTATTGGTACTCTGTTACAAAAAATATTTTTTCTTCTGATAGGATGATGATAAATTAGAGTCTGGTCCCTAAACCTTGTTCTTCTCACTTTGCAGTGACTGTGAACACTTTCCTCCACACAGAGCTTATAAAGTTATCTACTGATGACTCAAAAACCTACCTGTTGCACCAGCTTATCTCCTATATCTGGTTAATATCTCTCCTTAGGCATGCCACTGTCACTTTAAACACGAGTCTCCCATCTTCACTTTCAAATTTTCTGCCCTTTTTCCCATCACTATTTTGACTATTATTATCTTAATCTTTCAAGACTATAGACTATATTTTTTCTTCTCTCTCCCCTCATTAGTTATCCAAAAATATCTCTCTAGTACCTATCATTTTATTTCCATACACATTTCAGCTAGCACTGACATTCACCAACTCATCACTCCTATTAATAGGGCCTTGTTCTGGCCCTGAGCTATTCTCTCACCAATCCTTTCTGTTTCAGTGACAATTTTTGTGCAACGACATTGTTGTCAAACCACATGGCTTTGACTCTGTTTGATGAGACTTTCTCTGCTGCCATTTCAAAATTTAGATTACGAACACTGTCATAAAATTTTTGAAAACACTCTCTTTAGTCTTCTTTCCTAAGCAGACTGAGCCCAGTTCCTCACCATCCAGTCCACCATAGGTTGTCCACATAGTCTTAAAATCCCTTTTGTTAAGCTCCTCTATCAGAGGCCTCTTTTGTTAAAACCTACCTTCAGCCTACATAAAACCAGCAGGTGATTCATTCTGACAAGTATATGCACTTACATCCAGCTCTACTTACTCACACCCATGTGCAATCTGACACGGCTGATGAGGTGCTTTATATCAGGAATGCAACCTGAGCTATATGAAGTGCAATATGGCAGAAGAAAGAAATAGAAAATATTATATATACTGCTCTTTTTAACTCATTTACAGTACATTCGTACCGTTTGTAGTGATTATAGTATTTGTCCACTCTTGCACCCATGTTCTACATGTCATATATGATGCATGACGGAATTTCATTGCTTCTGAACTACTGAAATACTGTATTATAAACTAGGTGCAGCTGATAAGTAATGCCTATGATCACTGGGTAATGTGCTTACAGGATTATTTCATCTGACTAGATACTACTCTGCTTGCTACATCTGATACTCATCCTCAGCTTAACAAATAGATTTATAATAATAGCTTTCTCAATTATTTTTTTTCCTAAATGCTGTTCTGCACTGGAGATACTTGATACTGTCAATTAAAATCCCACACTTGCATCTGTTCACCTGATCAGATTTGAGACAAGAACTGCGTCTCGTTTGTTTTCTAAATGAGCCCCATACACATATGCATCAAACATTAGCTCATTCATCAATAAAGGGTTCTGCTATTACAGTACTCTAGGATTTTATGTAAGAATTAGACTGTATACTATTGTTTGCTATCTTCCTATATATTACTTCGAGTTTTTTCCAGATGAAAAATAGATCAAATACAAAGAAACTCAGAATATGAACATGCCATCTATCAAACATGCACAATTTCCTGCTTATATGAAAAGATTTAGAGCTTGCTACACTGTGGGAATAGTTCAGTTCAATTTTTATCATTAGGATAGTTATATAATCCCATCTAAAAGTCTTATTCAGACTGCTCAGTATGATTGGCTATGTGCAGAACTAGAGAGTTCTAGAACAGAACTAGCATACTTTTGCAGATGTTGTTCAACCCATTACACAACCTGCAGAAGGTAGCTTGGGGAAAGGCAGAAATTACATTATCATGCTGTCAGCACCTCAGCTGACAGCAT
The DNA here is from genome assembly GCA_013397175.1 of Platysteira castanea. NCBI lineage: Eukaryota > Metazoa > Chordata > Aves > Passeriformes > Platysteira > Platysteira castanea. The sequence goes on from VYXC01009754.1 coordinate 646,116, forward strand.
GAAGAGTTCCACAGAACTATGGAGCTTCAGTTTGTTTTTAAAAAACACAGTAAAAAGCCTACTCTGAAATGTGGAGCAAATTTCTACAACAAAGCAAAAGAAATAACTGTAAAATTTATAAACGAAAATGTAAAGGACATTTCCTGCAGCTGGCACAGATATCCCGTTAAATTTTAAAGGGCCTACTGCTGAATGTGAAATATGAGTATTAGGTGACCGGAGCATGGAAAATGCCCTTAACCAATCTATGAAATGGCTTTTCTTTCCAGATCACAAAGAAATATACACTGAAAGAGCTGTGTATCATGGAGTTGAATAAGAAAAAAATGGGAAAAAGAACAAAAAAAAATGGAATAGTTGTTTCTTTTACCATAAACTTTCCTGAATATGCTTTAGGGAAATAGAGACAGCTACAACACAGGAGAACAAGGACAAGTGTGGGCTCCTCGGTGAGTGTTCAGCTGAGCAATAACTCAGCCCCTTTAAGAAGCTATGAGCTTAACATACAGCTGAAGTACATCAGCAAGGAGAGAAATCCAATCTTCTCAGAGATTATTTATGACAAAGTGCACCTAACTGAGGCCCAATTTGTTTGTAGAATTGTAGTCATTCCATTTCAACTAAACAACAAATGAATCTGCCTTGTAGAGGATTCGTTCAGGGTATAAAAGAAAACAAAAGAGAGAAACAGATACAACACTTCATTTACACACCGATTTACAGGCTAACTTACAGAAATGATTGATAAAGCAATTTTTGAGAGCAGAGAGCTCTCTGAAAGAGAAGGCCTTTGAATCACATCTAAATTTCTTCCTCTGTAAAGTGAACACTTTTTATTTCAGATTTATTAATGTATACTTGGCTTAAAATCCATACTTTGTCTCATTATATTACTGTTTCCCAATTTACTTTACATGGTTTAATTGCAAATTTTGTTGAACTCAGAGAACTCGCATGATTCTTGTTTTATATAAAAGTAAAACATGCTCTAAGATTCGATTTTTTTAAGTACCAGAGCAGAGTGTGTGCTAGCAGATTCCTGTGGGCAAGGATACCAGAAGCAGTGGGGGCTTCCACAGGGCACAGCCTGGTACCCAGGGCTTTTCCCACTATCTCTGGCCAGGGAGCAGGGCATCCAGGGGACAGCTGGGGCAACCCTCGGCATCAAGGCACCTCCCTGGAAATGTGCTTATCTAATTATTCATATTTAACTTTTATTATATGTGTTATTTTAAAGCAGTCTATTTGAAAGTGCTCACATTATTAAATTGGATTTACTGTGAAAACATTAAAATAATGTAACATTGGCTAACATATCAGCCAATATTTTATCACTTGGCTTGATTTTATTCCAAATTAACATGAATTTTTTCTGAATTTTACTGAAAATTACTGAAACCTAAAAACCGGAAAGGAATTTTGGTCACCAATTATAATTTTGCTTCAATGTCTGCTCCTCGTCTTGTCCATATCTACAGCAACCCTTTTCATTTCTCCATGCAAAACTCATACGAGCATGAAACCAGTCAACAAAAATGACCACACACCATATAGTAAACAAAAGCAATCAGGGACAGACTGGATAAGATTACAAGCGAGGCACTGCTTCAGCCTTGAAATTAGAGTAGGAAAAACCTAAAGGTCTTCAGACATAGTAACCCGTGGTTCCAGAAAAACCCCACAGGTCCACAGAAAATGAGTAAAGAAAATAGCCATTGTTCACCAATTAAAAGCAAAGGTGTAAACTCCAGCTCTTAAATACTACCAAAAATGGCAAAGCGACAGTGCTTATCAAAAGTGGCATTCGCTTTTCAGGTACTGAAAAAAATACTTCTTAATTAAAAAAGAAGCTACTGAGAATACAATTCAATAGATATTTCCAAGTAGAATAGGCGACAGCTATTGCAAACATTCAAATAGAAGAAAGGCAAAACGTCAAAACTAGAGAACTAAACAATTTAGAGAATCTGTATTTAAAACAGGATAAATTAGCACCTACTAAAGAATAGTGCAGAATTATTTACAAAACAAACCCACCATAAACAAAATATAAAAAGAGAGCAACCAGACTGCTTGTCCAAAAGCTGAAGATAAAAAGAAGAGCCTCTATCAAGCATAAAAAAAAATTTGTTACAGAATTAGAAGAGGTGCTTTGTATTTTTAATTGAGAACTTCAAAACTTTAAAAGACATAGAAAAATAACTGAACTTTTCAAAAGGGAGGGAATTTTCTGTGCTAATGAAGCAACAATGAAAGTGGAAAATTGTACGGAAAGAATTCAGTTAAGTGAACCCAAACTAGAGAAATGGGACTCCTAGAGCTGACGTAAGTTGCATATGAGAAACATATATCTATGTCTGCAAGTAGCTACCTAATATCTTATTTTGATGCTTTGAAAAATATCTGCTTTATATACTATGCAAATAAAATCAGTATTACTATCACCACTAAATTTAACACAGTGCAAAAGTATGTAAAAGGGAGCAGCTAATCTCAGAAAACGTAAAGGAGCAAAGAACCTGACCAATTTTAGTAACACTACAACAGATGCTTTAACTTAATAGTTTCTTGTTTCACCAATTATGCAAAATCTTTTGACTCTATTGTAAGAAGTGATGTGTGAAATGGTATTTCCTAGACACACCATAGACTGATAAGCAATATATATTAGCTGTAGGAAAAATGTCAATAGATGTGTCAGGACAGTTTAAATCAAGGAATATATTTGCCAAAAATGAGTACAATTGTCTTTGGTTCAAATATAGATGTCTAATTAATAATGTGAGACTCAATGGAGGATTTCAGTCAAAGAATGAAATTTAAAGTTGTCATACACTATGCTAAAGCATATAATTTACATGAACACTGAAGAAATGGAACCCTGTTTTAGTGTTTAGATTTAGCCATGTCAGGATACTTTTTCAAAAATGTTCTGTTTTAAAATGAGTAGAAACTTAGGATATATTGTTTTGAAACTTCCTACTACACATATTGATTTTAATATTTGGAAGAACTTGCATCCTTCTGGAGAAAACATCCAGCACTCAGCCGAATAACTGTGTTACATGATGGGTGAGTAATTGGCTCATGGGTCGGGCACAAGGGGTTACAGTGAATGAGGTGACATAAGGCTGGTGACCTGTCACTAGTGGGGTTCTGCAGGGCTCCACCCTTGGCCCTGTGCTCTTCAATACCTTCACAAAAGACTTGGACACAGGACTGGAAGGGATACTGAGCATGTTTGCAGATGATACAAAACTGGGAGGAGCTGTTGTCTCTCTCAAAGGCAGGGAGGCCCTGCAGAGACCTCAACAAATTAGATAACAGGGCAATCACCAACCATATAAAATTCAACAAGGGAAAGTGCTGGATTCTGCACCTGGGATGGGGCAACCCTGGATGTACGGACAGACTGGGGAACAAGAAGCTGAAGAGCAGCGCTGCAGAAAAGGACCTGGGGGTCCTGGTCTATTGAAGTTGAATCTGAGTCAGCAGTGCCCTGGCAGCCAGGAGGGCCACCCATGTCCTGGGGGACATCAGGCACAGCATCGGCAGCCAGGCAAGGGAGGGGATTGTCCCGCTCTGCTCTGCACTGGGGTGGCCTCACCTCGAGTGCTGGGGGCAGTTTTGGGCGCCACAATATAAGAAAGTTATAAAGCTATTACAGAGTGTCCAAAGCAGGGCCACAAAGATGGTGAAGGTCCTTGAGGGGAAGCCGTATGAGGAGTGGCTGAGGTCACTTGGTCTGTTCAGCCTGGAGAAGAGGAGACTGAGGGGACACCTCATTGCAGTAACAACCTCCTCAAAGGCAAGCGACAGGGAGGAAGGTATCAATCTTTCACTCTTTACCTGTCACTGGTCACTTTCCCTGACCACTGACAGGACCCAAGGAAATAGCATGAAGCTACAGTCATACTATTCCGTTTCTGATCCATGTTCATCTAACCCAGAAACGCCTTTTACTCCACCTGTCACTTACTTTTCACCAGGATTCTTTGCTCTTAGGCTGCATTTATGACACACCTAATTCATTGTCCTTAGCACTTGTTTTTGTCTTGGTGTCTCAAATGTCAGTTGTGAGCTATTTCCTAAGAAAGTACATTTCTAGCCATAATCTGTGCAGATTCGAGTCAGTCTCTGGACTGCTAATCTCAGGATTTATTTTAGCTTTGGTAGCACTCACACAGCTGACATAATACCACAGAAGAATATAAATGATGTCACAAATAAAAATTTGCAGTACATACCATCTTTCAGTAACCCTAACTTAAAAAAACATGAACATAAAAAACCATAGCATTAACAAAAATCCCACAATTAGCAATAATTCACAGATCTGGAATAATTTACACAGATATGACTAAACGCAGTTGCTTCCCAGGTTTTTATCTCCTGCTTCTCTCTAACTACCTTTAAGCATAAAGTTATCCTTCCTTGTAGGACTGCTATTTCAGATCAACAACAAATATTTTAACCTGAAATCATATCTAACAAAACAGGGAGAAGGGGGGATTTAAAGGTTAGTCTAAGTATTTTTTCTTTAGTACATATTTGCATTCATTACTGCAGAGCAAATGCACGTACAGATGAAATGTACTGCAGGACAGCATTGAACAGGATATTGTCAAATCAATGTTTGCTGAACTCTCTGAGAGATTAATTTTAGTGTCTTTTTAGGTTACAACATTTAAACTATAACTTATAACTACAGGATAGAAAACATTCTTTTTGGAAACCACAACTTAAAAGATTTTAATTTTCATCTTCATATATATATTCAGTTTTAAATAGTCTTCTTAATTGTCTCTTCTATGCAGTTTTAATCAGGAAATATACAGCAAAAGCAACATGAGAAAGCTATTTCACAGATGACAAAATCCTCCGAAGTAACAGTTATGGAAACAACTTATTGTATGCAAAGTAAAACAAATCTGTCTTCATGGAGGACTGTCAGAATACACAGTAACTTACTGACTAAATAACGGATGAGTCTCACATATTGACACTTTGTTGCAACCACGCAAATCACTCACTATGTTTATCTAGAAATTGGCTAGTTCTGTATCAATGAGGAGTTCTCATCTCATCTGGTGTTTTCTAAATTTGTTGGGGATTCTTCAAATAAGAAGATACATCTTCCACTCAATAAAAAGCAAAAATAATCCAAGTGGCATTTTCTTCAACGGTTTTGTAAAAGAAATATGTTTCAATTATATATGAAAGTTCAAAATTAGTCAATATGTCTGTCTTTCCTACTACCACTTACCTAAAGAGCTCTTCTCTAGACAGCTCATCTTATGTATAAGAACTGACAAAAGTAGTTATAGTGTAAGAAAATGGCCTCATTATGGCCAAAACTGTAGCCCCACACATAAAGAACACATCACTGAGTGAGGAGAGCTCAGGCTGATCAGAATACTAAAGCAGTTCTCTTGCTATGAAGTTACCAGAAAAGTTTCCAGAGATTACATGTAGGTGTAAAAACTCTTCTTATGATTACACGAGCATTACTACTACCCACTGAGACGTGCAGTTTTTTCACTGAACAAAAACAAAGTGAAAGGAATTTGCTCACTATAATAGCATGTAAATTCTTATCATGTAAAAAAAAAATTAAAATAAATAAAAAGGCTTGTCATTTTGCAAAATAGACTGTTTTAAGTTATGTGTAAATTACACATTCCTCTTTACTCCTCAGGTAGTGTCTCACTACATGTAATAATACCAATTTAAATAAGCCAGTGCCTTACTGAACAATAGTTCAAGCAGCACGGATTTCAGATGGTGAAGAAATATTCAATTTTAATACAATCACAATCTTTTTCCAACAAAAGCTTGTTCATTATGGGGATTTTACTAATGCAATTGTCAAGTTATTCTATGAGGCAAATTCTTTCAGGTTTTGTATCTCTTTTTCAGCCCAGTGATTAACTTAATTCTAAATTAAAACCTCTATATGTCTTTTTATGCCAGTTTGTATTATATATTTCCATTAGTACAGTGAGAAAAAAAATGCATGAATACTTGTTTTTTAAGATCATCTTCCTGTTATTGAAAGTGCACTTCCCCTCAATTTTTCTTACATATTAAAAATCTTCAAATTTTTAAAATAATGTGAATAAATGGATTGCTTCAGCTGTAAGATGCATCAAATCCAAAAAAGACTGAACAGCACAATCCTTTAAAAATCTAGAATAGAAACTACTCTCCAGTTTTCAGCTTCTTAAAAATTCTTCAGTTACTCATAGAGATTTTTCTAAACTTAAAAGAAAAGAAAATGAACAAATAAACAAAATGAGAAAAAACCCATACAAAACCAACACAAAACAAAATAAGACATGAAAAGCAAAATAAACTAATTTGTGTTTCCCATCAGTTTGCATGACTTGTTTTTCCTAGTTTTTCTCCTGACACTTAAAAAACTTAGATCTGCACGGCCTACTTTCACTGCCATTTCAGGAAGGATTCATGTCATCTGCTTTGGAGGTGTCTGTATCTCAGCTAGTTCCCTTATGCTCTATACTGAATAAACTGGTCACTTTTAGTACCCCATTTATGTAACTTATTTTAGACGTCTGTTTCAAAATGAGATGGCTTACTCACCTGGGAATGCCCATTTATCTCCACTGACTGCAACGGAAAGAAGTCTCAAAAATGAACTTAAACTTAGACACCTTCATTTGGTGAGATGAAACCCAGGCTTATAGACCTTCCAGACACAATCACTATTTCCCATGACCAATAGGCCTTTTGCTTTTAAATCCCCTATAATAGAACCTTGTTTCCTGACCAAGTTCCACTGTGCTACTCCCTGAGCCAGTCACTAGTAATTTGCTTGTAAACGCTGTAATAGACAGCATTACTCCAACAGTGACATGGTTTGCTTTCTCTTGTCTGTACATTTGTGATTCTCCAAGTACAGCATTATATAGCTGAACTTACACTAAAATTTGGGCAGATCTAGAGCTAGCCATTTTCCCTCATTTTTTCAGTTTCCTTAATTTGTACGGAAGTTGGTGTACTCTTAATTTCATGCTTTGGTTTGAGGGTTTTTTTGACACCCTTTTTAAAGGGCAACCCATTAGGTTTTATTTCCTTTTTAATTAGTTTCATTCTCTGACCTATACTGCACTTAGGATAGTTCCAGTATCTTCAACTGTAAGAATGTCATCCTAAACCACATTCTCTTCTATACCTCACAGCTTGCTTAAAGCTCTTCAATTCAAAAATTTTCTTGCAATCTTCTTGATGTTGTGTCAATAGTTTGGTTTTAGATTAGGTCATTCTCTCTTATGTAGGTGCCCTTTATTTGGAAAGTCCTTCACATAATGTTTCTTCCACAAAATGTTAAAACCTTTACATATGAGCCTCTGAGTTTCAAGTATTGGGTTGATGAGCAGAGTTAATAGCCAAAAGCAATAATTTATTTCCATATTTCTAACCTATTTTGGGTTTGGGACAGGTTTCTTTTGGACTCATTTACACTAAAATAATTATTTAATTCCCAGAGTGGCATTTGCTAATCCCTTTGCAGGACACAGATTATCTACTATTCCTCAAAGGACTGACAGACTGTTACTAACAACCATTTCAAATTATAATTGCTGTTATGTTGCAATTAACAAACAGAAATAAGTCACCGATATAGCTAAATCTCAGGAACCCAAGATGAGGTTGTTCAAGTACACCACGGCTCTCATTTTCTTAACAACTCTTCAACAACACTGGAGTCAAAAAACAGTTTAAAAACAAACAAATATTTAATTCAAGGCCTAGGAACAAAACAGGAAAGTTTTTTTTGCTTGATTCCCAATAGAAACACTACAGCCACTTATTGTTTAAAGTATTAATTCTTCAGAGATACATTAAAGACTCCATCAATATGTAAACCACTTGCAATGTACCCTTTGTAGCTTTGCTTAACATTTAGTTTCATACACAAAAAACAAGGGACAAAATTGTTCTTTATGCATGTTGATATTCTAAATTTGAGGTACATCAGAATAAACCTGGCATTCTTCCAGTTTATTTCAGTCTTGTCACACTAGGGAAAATGTGCTCTGGTTTTAGCCTCCCAATAATACTCACAAGAATCAAAGTTATCTCTCCAATTGAATTGTTAGCAACAAAATTCACTGTCCAAGGTCAGAAAATATTGCTGACCATATATGAAAACTTTTTATGGAAGCTCATGAACAAGGACAGTAACTTTGATACTTTTCATTTACATGCTTTAATAAATCCCTTTTGGAAGATCAGACACTTTGTATTTACAATTACATTATCTGCACAGATATAATAAGCAAACTGCATTGATTTCAGCCAAGTTGTAAGGTGCAAATGATCTAATAGCTTTTTTCCACACTTACCGCATTGTATTTCCAGCTTAATTTATCTACATTAATTCTGGTGCTACCTTTCTTGACTATAAACTGACAACAAGTGGAAGGGACTATATTCTTTTCTTCCTGAGTAAGTTCCTATCACAAACTTTTCTAGAGACAACCCTCAGATTTCCTGGAAAGAAATCTCAGCTTCCCTGTAGAGACACTGCACAGTACAGATCCAGAAGGTACATAGTCCTTGCATGCAGGATTATCAGAAGTAACCCTGATGGAATGACTGTGATAACCTACTCACACCACCATAGTTTCAGTAGCTGTAATTACCATCATAACCAATCTCTAATATTTTGATTTTATATATAGCTTTTCAGGCTTATTCCAACCTGAGGTTAGATAGAACTTGGTTATGTATACAGTGATAGTTCATGTGTCATACAAAATTTTGAAACAAGATAATTAAAGCCCATAAGTAAGGGTGCTGGGTGCGCTGGGATTCCAGGTGGACTTTGAGAGCTGTCTCAAACTTGTCTCTTGTAACCTAGGAATTTTTCCTCCCCCCCAATATCTCAGTACCAGTTGTGCAAGATCACAGTGCTTCCCTGCCTGAAAAAGTTGTTTGGAAAACATTCACAAATTTTAGTGAACTTTAACACATTTTACTTTAATGACATTGGCTATATGCATTTAGATGGAAAGCAAGGTGAAAGAGGAACATCCAAAATCAACCATGTTTGCAGACAGAGAACTATGGAAATGATGAGACAGAAAGAGGATCTGAGCCCTACCCCATTAGCCAAACCCTTGGTAAATTACAGGCATCCAAAAAAAGCTGGTATTGGAAGCTGTAACTGCCCACTTATCCACTGGCAGCCATGAAAAGAGTATATGCAGTACTTCCCAATTTGCAATTCCTTCTTGAGAAATTAATGAAGGTGATTTTGCTTCCAAATCCTTCAAAAACTCACAGTATATACAAAAGTATTCAAGGACCATCACATTGTCTCTTTATTTTCCAAGGAACAGACATTTGCATGTGGCTATATAGTCCCACTAAGTACCTTCTAAAAAGTAAACTTATGGTGCCAGCACTGCTGAGAAGACAGTACATTCAAAAAGCAGTAAAGCTCACATTTATCCAAGTAATGCAACTGTACAGTGAGGAAAAAAATGTAAAAGACTTTTGCTGGAGAACAATCTCTTCTAATATAACACTGAAAAATCTGAAGAATCTGAAGACTATGCAGTGTTACATTAGCTGATGCCACTTGATCTCAAAATTAGCTCATAACCTGCTATAATGGCTGGTTATGATTTGGTCGTGCATTTTAAGTTCATCTTCAATTCTTAATTTTGACTCTGGGAGTTATTACATGATGTTCTATTCTCTAATTTTCTAGAGAATTTCTTTACATCTCTTCATAATTTAGTTGCTTCATATGCTGTGGAAAATTCAGGATGGAAATACCATTATGAGTATTTCCAGGCTACAGTGCAATGTGCCTAATGAGAACTTAGATTTCAATTTCTCAAAAATCAACATATGTAGTACTAAGAGTCCTTGTCGGTCTTTAACTATAATTGTATTCTGCTCACTTCTAAGAGTGTCTAATTAGTCGTTACTCACACTGACAGAACACATACCCTATCCTTCAGAATCAGATATGACACAGCAAAATATTTTAGGCATGTGTTGTTAACTATGTATTTTTGAATATTCCAGGAACACAGCCATCAGAGACCAAGAGATTCTGGTGTCATTTGAAATTGTCTGGCAAGATGGAAAGGCTTAGAATTAATCTTATTATTGCCTTGCATTAAGATCAACAGATAAAAATCTACAGCAATGTTGAGCTCAGACTACTGACAATTAGAAATAGGATTTCTACCCATTATTTCTTTTCTTTGGATAGAAAATAGAGTAATGAAGGAATTAGCATGAATGTTTATGTCTGGCATCTAGCTGAGCTTAGTAATTTGTAGAGTGCAGGAAAGTGAAGATTGGCTGATGAGTTTAATTTGGACTTGTTTTTACACTTAGAGTAAATTTAGCTAAATTGTTTGGATACAAAAATCTAAATGTTTCATTTTCCAAGTGTTTCATTTTTTCAGAACCTCTTACAGAAACATTCACACATAGTATAATTTCCTTAAAAGATGCAATTCTAATGAAGAAACTGTTCATCTGTTAGTAAGCTTTGTTTTGAAGCACAATGATTTACAGCCCAAGACTGTGAAGCTTGGAAAAACTTCGGTATGCGACAGAAATTAAGTTTACAATAAAAGGTGGCCAAGAAATTCTTTGCTATGATATGTAAATCATACTACTGCACATACAATAGTGTTGCCAGTACTGTCCAGTCTCACAGAATACCAGTGTCGTTGTCGGAACAATTCCAGAGAAGGTCTACAAAGATGACCTGAGGGCTGGAGCACCTCTCCTATGAAGACAGGCTGAGAGGTTGCTCAGCCTGGAGAAGAGAAGACTTCGGGGAGATCTCATGCCTTCCAGTACCTGGAGAGGGTCTACAGAAAAGCCGGAGAGAAATTTTTACGAGGGCATGTAAATTTTTACGAGGACTGGACAAGGGTTAATGGCTTTAAACAGAAAGATCAGAGTAGATATGAGGGAGAAGTCTGATTGTGAGGATGGAGAGACACTGGAACAAGTTGCCCAGGGAAGTTGTGAATGCCTGGAAGTTTCAAGGCCAGGCCGGTTTTGAGGTTTTGAGCAGCCTGGTCTAGTGAAAGGTGTCCCTGTCCATGGCAGCGGGGTTGGAACTAGCAGTTCGTTAAGGTTCCTTAAAATCCAAACCATTCTCTGATTCTATGTATACTTGGATCTTTCATACAGCTGTATTAAGCACAAGAGAGGTAATAATCTTTGTAAAACATGCAGTCCTCGCAGGTTTTGTGGTCAAAAAGGACTGTCTTAATCCCAACAGTCTTCCTTAATTTTCAACAGATTTCTACCAAAATCCTGTGAAAGGCATTCACAATAAACTTTCACTTCCTTTTGACTATCTGATTGGTAGAATTTGCTTACAGTCTAAGCCCAAAGTATTCCTGGCAGATCTCACTCCCTTCACACTGCTTGACTAGCACAAAAAGGGTATCTGGAGATCTAGTTTCCCTAGATGCTTATGCAAAATTGTAACAAGAAGGGAAACATAATTCATGCTGATACGCTTTTGGCCACTGGTGTAACCCAATGTGAGCATTTGAGATGTTTTACCATATCCTTTTGAATACAGTACCTAAAGTCACAGGCATTCATCAAGGTGTAGGAATGTAGATATAAACATATATATATGGATATATACAATCTTATATACTCTGATTTATATTTTGTTATTTTCTTGTGAATTCATACCACTTGCTTTGCTTTTTGTCTGCTATTTAACATCTAGTTTTCAAAGATTTGCATGTCATAATCTCATGCTTTGATTACCATGTGATTACTGTCAACTGAAGCCCATAATTTAGGTACAGAGCCAGGATTCCTTTTTTCTGCCATGTACACCACCTTAAATTAAACTATACTGACTTTCATTCTATTTGCCATACACTCAATTCAATAAAGTCCCCTGGCAAATTTTCACTGTTGGTGCTACCTTACTTAGTCAGAGTAAGTCAGTAGAGTCAACACCAAATTGACACATATCACTGCTTACTGGGTTTTTTTCCAGATTATTTAGGAATATATTGAAAAGACTATGTTCAATAAAGATATTGCAAACTTCAAGTGAAACCATTCTTCACTGATCAAAGCATCATACATTTTAATCAAGTATTTAACCTTGCAAACTTAAACACAATAACTACTTATTTTCCTTTATAACCTCTGGTAAAGTACCAGAGTTAACATCCTTTATAAATTCTGGCCAAATGTATTAACAGGATTCACATAGCAACCAATTCTCTCAAAGTAGCACCATATATCCAAAATGAAAAATTTCCTTCTACAACAGCCATGTTTGCTTGTCCAAAAGCATATGATATTTACCCATTCATTCATTAACTCTATTATCCACTCAATAATCAATAATGAAAAGGAAAAATCACTACTTCAAATGCATTCAGATGGTAGTAGGAAGAGTTTTTGTTTTGCAGTGATCAATGACACAAAATGATGGAGGCAATTCAATGCTTTCCTTAGAATAACAGAAACACCACAGTTATATCAAAAATTGCTTTATATTCACACATAACTTCTTCAGTCTGTATTTCTGTCTAAAGATTATGTTAGACATTTGTAAAAACTGCGTAAATGGTCTGCATTAATGAACAGGTATTTCAGTCATTTCTAGGACTGCTAATATTTTAACCTATGAAATCATTACATAAATTAAACTAATTTCCACCACAGCCATTCAACTTCAAACAGCTGCACAAACCAGGATTTTTCCTTTTCTAAAGAAATTTGCCTACTATTGTGTTTTGTATTACAGTTATACAGCACCAGTATTGTCCTTCACTGGAACAAAAGAGACCTTGAAGCCATGGTCCATATTTTAGGTGCTTGCTGTGATGCTCACCTTACCATCTGTTCACATTAATCTCTCGAACTAATCCGCTCAAAAGCATGACAAATATAGTCAGATTTATGGAAAAAATACCTGTAATTAGAGGCAGAAAGGAGCACTTGATCACTAGAAGTAGTGAAGTCCTATGTACATCTTTAGTCAGTCACCTTTAAGCTTGTATTACCATAATTGACCGTTTTTCTTCTTTTGAAAACACCCACTTGACAAAGGGGACAAGATAATCTGGCTACTGTATTAGCTTGGTAGCTTTTATGACCAAGTGACTCTACAAAGAAAGAGCATGACTTGGCCTCTCCATTTCCTTCTCCTTCTTATCATCCACTACAGCAGACTAGCAAAACAACCTACATCTTTGGAAAGAACATTAAAATGCTATTACTTAATGAATACTGTTGAAAACAACATAGGGTGTGTCACAGAATCATAGAATATTTTGAGTTGGAAGGGACCTAAAGGTCTTCTAGTCCAATCCCCCTGCAATGAGTAGGGACATCTTCAGCCACATCAGGTTGCTCAAAGCCCCACCCAAAGTGATCTTGAGTGTTTCCAGGAATGAGGCATTTATCACCTCTCTGGGCAACCTGTGCAAGTGTTTCACCAGCCTCACTGTAAAAAACTTCCTTCTTATATCTAGTCTAAATCAACCCTCCTGGAGTTAAAAAACCTTTACACCTTGCCCTATTGTAACACGCCCTGCTAAAAAGTTTGTTCTGCTCTTTAAAGATCCCCTTTAGGTATTGAAAGGCTGCAGTAAGGTCTCCCTGGAGCCTTCTTCAAGCTGAGTGACCCCAACTCTTTCAGTCTTCATAGGAGAGGTGCTCCAGCCATCTGATCATCTTTACAGCCCTCCTCAGGACTCACTCCAACACTTAGATGTCCATCTTACACTGGGTGCACCAGAGCTGGATGTGGGACTTCAGGTGAGGTCTCACCAGAGCAGAATAGAGCAACAAAGTCACCTCCCTCAACCTGCTGGTCATGCTTCTGATGCAGACCAGGAATGAAGACTGAGCAAGACAAATGGATTTGAGCAACAGGAAAGAGAGGAAGCCAGAAAAAAACAGGGCTACTCCCAGTCCTTTAGAAACTACAGCTTCTCTTGTACCCTGAACCCCCTTAAATTATCCTTCCTAGCTCTCTCTCTCCTGTCCAAAATGCACTCTGTAATGATTATGAAACTGAAATTTCTACCTGTGAAAAGTCTTGGATCACTTCTAATTATATAAATTCAGAGGTTATAAAAATTGTGGTTACTGATGATAAAATTAGCAGAAACTGAAAACTTAATATAGAGAAGTTGGAAGATAAGCAGGAACCAAAAAGCTAAGAGAAAGAAGGTACATTCTTCATGTAACAGTTATCAAAATTTTAGTCTATTATCTATTAAAAAAAAGTCCCAACAAACTGGCAAGGTACTTTTTCACTTAAGACTGAGATATGGTAGAAAAATGTGACTAAGCAGAGACCCATATAAAGGCACAAACATGTGTTAAACATCAGCTATATTTGGCACAGCCATAGATTTCAGCACCTTGCACCTGGCCAGGTGGATGAACACAAGCAGGTGCAGATTAGAAAGCAAGACAATATAATACCAAAGTCACATTTAGAGATCATACAAGTACAAATAGGTATCAGTATCTCTGACTTTAGATGAAAAAATGGGTGTCTGTGTTTACTAAAATTTCTGATACTTGTTATGATATTTGATTCTGATGAATTCTAAAATGTTGTATCACTTTAATTTTCTAATTACAAGACAACATGAGTCCCAATAGAAAATTAAGCAGTCACAAACACTGCATTTACATTCATCTATTTCTCCTTCTCAGTAAGTAATACTAGTTTATACTACAATAAACAGCTTTAAAAATTTTATTTTTTAAAATAGAAAGTCTTAGATTTCATTGCATAGCCATACAGCCATGTCAAAATAATGATCTCACTCCCTGACATATGTGCAGCAGGTTTTAAAGGCACCATACTGTTCTGAACAAAGTTCTCTAACCCATGCTCATGAAATGAATGTTGCATAACATATTTCTGAGCTGGGCCTATACCTATTTCAGAGACATCAAATAGATCAAATAGGTCAATAGACAAGGCCACACTAAAATATCATCTTCCACATCATCTATCTTTATCCATTTGGCCAGAAAATTCAAATGCAATTTAGAAGAACGATGATTTAAAATATTTCATTTAGAAATAGTACTCACTCCAAACCATTTTAGAAAGTAATCTATTTAACAAAATAAAGGTCAAATGCCAATTAGTATTATATGCGATTTATAACGTTACATTTTAAGACAAGGGAGCAAAATAGACCTGATGTATTTGTGATAGCTTTTCTCAATGAATCAAATTGCATGAATAGAAGGATAATGATAATGAGCAGGACCAGGCTCCAAAAGGGTTACTGTGCAAAACTCTCAACAGTGGCAGATCTGCCTCTGCCCAGAGAGCTTACAGTGCAACTAATGTTATTCTTTGCAAATGAAATCTAGAAAAGAACAGAAACAAACAAACAAATAGAAGTATTTAGATTGATAAAGAAGCACTCCCAGTTAAACGGGCTTTAAATATCCTGTGCTAGTTTCCTGAAATATTAACCTCAAATTGATGCAATGTAGCACTTTTCAGTGAAGGTATTTCACCTCTGAATCTATAAAACAGACTACAATTAATCAAATATTTGTTTGAACTGTGTCCCAAACTATGTTTAAAAGTATGTGTGGTTGATAGCTGTACTCTTCAAGACCACCAAGCAGCAGACAAGTGATTAACCACAGTTATCAACTCAGAATTGTCACTGTCTCTCCTAAATATCCTGCTCCAAACTAATGAGAGGAGTTATCTGAAACACTACCACAGTACCATTTGCTGCTGTGAAGGGACTATAATTAGCTTGTAAATTGTTTTAATTTGTTTGATTAGCCTCTACAAAAATCAGGTCATCTGAAATATTTCTTCCCTGTTTTGATACCTAAATTACTTTTTCTTGGGATCATTACAGACAGCATGTACAGTGACACCTTAGTTGGAAGAGGCAGCTTTTACAGTGTCTGCTAGTCAGACTAGAATTTTCCCTGCTAAGCATCTATTAAAAGCTGATTTTTTCTTTATGTTTCCAAATAAAATTGCTCAACTATTATTGGAAACCAGGTAGAGGTAGAATATATTATTCTGCCAATACTACATTGTTCTTAAAATGATTTCACATTTAAATGATCCTTTCTTTTGAACCAGATCTTCAAATCTGTCCAGAATTACTATAAATTTATAATGTCTTCTGAGCTCACAAAACCCCATTTAAATCCTGCAAAGTAACAAACCTTTGCAGATCACTTTTTGCTTATACTCTGTTGAGGTCACCTAGTTTACCCTATGACAACCTTGTTTATACTGAGCACATTCAATCCCCATGTAGAGCCAGCATGGTTCATCTACTCCCAAAGGAAAACTGGGCATGTTTACCAGCTTTATTTACTCTCCAAATACAACTAATCATGCCAGAAACCAGTCCTTCATTCAATATTTTCTGTAAATAATACACTGAAGACTATGTGTATCATGCTAGGTTATTAGTATCATGATACACTTCAGGGCTGTCAAGCATTCAATCTTCTTCGTGCATTGCTCCCCTTGCCTGGTATTTGATGATGCAGAGGTTCAGCATGAGAACCAAAATCAAGCAGAATATCTCTCCTGTACTTCCAGTAGCTCTATCAAAGGCACCTAGGAAAGTCAGAGAAAATAACAGTAGCCTGTCTTGCTGGGAGCTGGAAACAGAAGTAGACCAGATAATAAATAACCTGGAGCAAAGGTGAGGAGACAACAGAAAAACAGGATGAAAAGACACACAGAAAATTGTCTTCACAAGTCTCCATACTCCTTTTCAGAACACAACTTGGGTTTGCCAAGTATGAAAACTAGTCCTATGGCACCAATTACCAGCAAAAGCCACTAGCAAAGTTAATGCCTCATTCCTCCATGCTGTTGCTTATATAGCCCAGCACTAGCTTGCACTTACTAAATAGCTTGATATTCTTTCAACACAGTAACAGACAGCAACTAAAACACAGGCTTATATTTTCATATACTTATTTTTCCATATTTCTTTCATAAACAATAACTTTTTTTGGTAAGAAAAGACAACTTTTTTGGTTTCAATGGTTATTTTGTTCTTCTCAATATTTAACTGTGGTCTGTAAAGAAACAAAACAAAGACATCCCAGTACCTTCCTATTATCTCAAACACTAATGTCAATTTGATTAGCCTGTTTGTTTAGACAACTATCATATTAAAATAATTCTTTTAGAAGAATGTATTGTTCATATGTGTCCTAAATAATGAAAGTGTTGTTATTCTGAGTCTCTTTCTTAACTGTATTCAGTTCATTTTAATCCTAGATACCACCCAATTTTGCTGAAATGTCAGTTTCTGGATCGGGCTTGATCTTTCTTTCTTTCTTCCCCAGATCAAACTGAAGCTTATGTCTTTTCAAAATATCTTGTATCTCTCCAACAATTCAGAAGCCCTTGCTTATTGAAAAATACACTGCGCCAGTAGTCTCATTTTGAGTAAGTTTTCCCACATCTCTAACCATTTCCCTTTACATTCGTTCCTAGGCTACTTCAGGACCTACATTCTTAGGATGTATCAGTATAGGATGATGGCACGTAAAGGTTAATCCAGAGCCATAATACTAAGTACACACATCACCTGTAAAGGATTTTACTGTCTTGAAAAGATCACAGTATCACACTTTCTTGCTTGGAGCTTTGATTGATGGGAGATTGTTTCCTGTTACAAGGAAAACAGTAATCAGATCTCAGAGTAGGAACAACCACTGCTCATATCAGAGGCACTCCATTTGGTGGTGTTCCAGAAATCTGAGATGAAAATTAATTTATGTTGTCATCACACTGTGATGGTGTGATCAGATCAGAACATTCCAGTGCTTCCAGTATTATAAGAACAAATTATTGAAATATACTACATCATATTACAGTCATCAAAAAGGAAACACATTGCTCCTGGAGCCTACAGAGTCGTCATCACTGGAAATTTTTAAGGACAGGTTAAACCATTCCTGACTGTGTTAATTCTACTTGTAGAAACATCTGAGGGACATGTAGGTGAGAGGCTATCACTGGAGACAGGTAGTCAAAATCCAGCAGACAGCATTAATGTGTATGTGTGCACATGCGTGTGTCTGTATGACTAACTGTAGTCCAGAAACATCTAATGAACAAGGAGTTTTGATTCCCCTGCTCATCACACCGGAAACAAAGCTGCAGATTGCTTACCCTTCCTTCTGCAGGCAGCAATCTTGCACTGAGCACCCAGTGGACTGTTTCATTGCTCAGAAAAAGGATTCTTTGACTCAAAATGGTGCTTAGAGCACTGGGGTGAACTACACAAAGCCACTTTGGCTAAAGTAGAGTTTGCCTCCAGGGCAACTGTACAAATCAATACCCTGCTATGCTTGAAGCAGAAATTACCTAATCCTCCAGCTACATATTATCACAGATTTAATGATCTTTGCAAAATAAAGTTATATCATCCAGTGATAATGATCTCCACATGAAGCAAACTTGCTCAACATTTCAAATAATTTATCAGCTTTCTGTAATTTCCTGCCACTCTCTTTCCAAAGTCTCTGCCTTTCTTATGATAAGTTAATTTTTTAATTTAATATCAGTGTGGAGGTTCCAATTTTGATTTCCTTTAGTGTTCCTCATTGCTCAATACCAGTGAGTGTTATATCTTACATTTTCTTTAGGTTTTTTGTTTGTTTGTTTTTAGAACTGGAGATTGGCTCACAGAAGGGAAAAAACTGCAACAAGATGAATTCAGCTATACAACACAGTGTAATTATAGCTAGCCAGTTTCATGTATTAGTATCATTCCTGATGCTGGTCTGATTCAAATATTTTGTTTGAATGGTTGTAACTTTAGGACTCAGAGACATTTCTAATAATTGCTGATGATGTCTTGCCTTGCAACTATCCAGATGAAATTGTATTGCAATCATGCCATGCCACTCAACTAAGTTAGCCTGCTAGAGTACTTCACAACCTTCCCCATCTAAGTTGCTGAAATCATGTTGTGTCTTCTGCAAAATTTGCTGCTTCCCTGTTCATCTTCCATTTTCTGGCTAATAATAGCACTTTAAGTGCTAACACGAGTCCTAGCAAAGAACTGAAGTACACTGCAGTACTAATACAAAACTTGAACGTACATTCTTACTGCCTACTTTTTTTCTGTCAGACACTGCTCATTTGAGAAACCTTGCTACGCCTTTAACGTCTTTTGTTTTTCCTAGGCTTTTCTACAGAAAAGCTGGAAAAATACTAAAGGAAAGCAACAGATATCCTTTGGGTACATTTCCTCATCTCCTTTCCAGTTCATTTTGGAACAGATTTAATGTTTTCTTTCTGATATTTTTCCATCTACTATAACAGTAAATATAAGATATACTATTGACAGCTTAATTATTACAGAATAGCTTGATTTTTCTTGGAAGAGCTGTTAAGATAACCCTTTCTCACCACTCAAGCCTGCATATAGCAAAAAAATTCTCCTGCTTAGACTGATTCCTACAATGCTAAGATCAAGCATGCATGTTTAAAACTGGGAAAAAAGCTCAAGGGAAGACTTGAAGTTTTGGAGTCTGCCTACAGTTTCAGAATTTAAGGAGAGAGTGAATATTTTTAAGAACACTTTGTAAACTATTGAAATGTAAATTTAACCATCCCCAGGACAAGGACTAATCTCATCATGGGTTTACATAAGCAGTATTATTCATTGCTAACATATTCTTTATTAGCACTCTCAAGTAGAATTTTAATTTTTCCTAGCTGAAAACAGAATTTGATAAATATCATCACATGTGCTGCTGCCTATACGGGGTTGCTCTGTAGGCCAGATTAATGCCAGTAAGGTCAAAAGCCACAGAGTTGTTATAGCTGTGAGGATTTAAGGAGATAAATCAAGACTTGGAAGAAGTAGTACTATCTTTTATTGAATGAAACCATACAGCTGGACTGCCTGCAATTAAGATTTTGTATTGGGCCTGTATTCCCAAAAACATGCGTGTTTCTTTTCTGAACTGACAAAAATCACTACCACTCTCTGTAATTCTTGCCTTACTGATATGGAAAAAATATCAAAACAAGGGAGCATAGCTCTGAAGAAGAGCTTAGTTTTGGAAATTTTGAAAAACTAGTGGCACACATCTGAATGTGTTTCCTGGCTGTTGTTTTGAAGGAATGAAAAATACTTCTGTGTTAAACAACGATTGAAGATTAGGAAAAAGTGGTCCTTACGCTGCCTTTTTGAAAAATCATGGTGGGAGTTGAAAATCTTTCACCACTTCACCACAAAGACTTACAAATACTTATTTTTTAAAATATCATTGGTATACCTGGTATTTTACTGGCTGAAAAACTGCCAGCCTAATAACAGACAGTGTTTGTAGTGAAGGAAAGAATACAAAGGCATGTCAACTCAGATGCACAAATGGACCTAAAATTTATACCCACATGTGACAATTTAGTAAATTCTTTATGTTTATTTACAGAATGGATTTAAAAGTACAGAACAAAAATGCTTTGCAGATAGACTGAGAAAGGTATGCCCAATTGAGTAGGAGGGAAGATATGGAACATTAGGACTAATAAATAAATGCTAACCTTGAGAATGAATGCCTAGAAAATTATGGCATTCAGAAGAGCTAGTACTGAGGGCTGCTTGTTTTTGCTAAAAAAAAGAAAGTTACAAAACCAAATGGAAACTATGCAACTGAAATAAAGAAACCTGTACGAAGTATTCTGCAGACAGAGAAGACAAAAAAAGAAAATCAGTTAAAATTTGTCTGAGGCAAAGTTTTTCAGATACAATATACTCATGGTACTTTATCACTCAGTATAATTTACTGTTTCAAAAGTTTCATTTAGAATATAATGATTTTGTAATTTCAGATATTTTGAATCCCTGCAGGTTTTCTTATTATATGGAAGTGTGTACTTAACTATAAAAAACATGATAGATGCTTAGCTCTAGCACCAACCAAATAGATGAGTAAAATGTAACAGAACTATTTTACAGACCTGGTTACTGTAAGCAGTCATGTCCCTTTATAGCATGTAGAGTAGGAATGGGCTCTAGTGACACACAAAAGAAACTCTTACTTTGATTATGCCACTATTAATTATAAAATACAATAGCTCCTCTGAGATGAATAGAATCGTTGTAGCTTGCGAAAAATGTGCATATCTTTTACTACTGAGAAGCACTGCAGAAGTATAATAATTAAATTAACAAATTAGAAGGTTTGCCAAGCATGTAGCAGGATCTAGGTTTACAGGTAAGAGTGAATGAAATTGTAAGATTAAAAAGTAATTATACTGTTTAAACTGAGACCTTCTGTCATATATCGCCAAAAACATCCTACTTTTGAGAATTTAGTCCCAAACTGAGCAAGTCACGATACTGCAGTTTTTTCTGTTGTTGTAAAAGCGTAAGAACAATGTAATTACTACTTGCCAACTATCCCTATTTTTTTACTGTGTCTATCTTATTGCAGACACATCTTCTTTCCTACTGTTGTCAAAAGCTAAAATCACTTCTTCTTCATAACTATAAAATTAATTTAACTTGTTTTAAAATAACATGATGCTAGATCACTCTACATTAATAATGTTGAAAATAAACTTGTTCTTGAAAATAAAGTGTTTGACTCCAATGCTTTTTTGTGTAACTTCTTTGTATAGTTAAACATTTGTTTTGGTCATATGTGTGTGGTTTTTAACTTTTTTGTTTCGTCTCCTGTTTTCTTGAATGATTAAATGCAGCAGTGGTGAAGCATATCCAATGTTGCATTTAAGACTTCAGTAAATCAATAAATTTAAACTTTTATGCATGTACCGTAAAAGGACTAGAGGCAAAGTGGTAAAATTTTTGAATTTTGTTGTGGTTGTTGTTTTGTTGTTTGGTTTTTATCAAAATCAAATCAGAATCAAAATAAAGAAAATCCCTAAGAACTAAGAAATATGCTTTTTGGCAACTTGTCTCATAATCTTTCCTAATTCTGGGAAATGTTCTCATCCCGTCTATGAATATAGAGCAAATATAGCACTCATATAGCAAGTAACATCTTTGTTATGTAACAGTGTGACATTTTAAATAGAAGTGAAAATATGCACAGCAAGATAAATATGCAGTGGAAACACCTCATGAAGCAAAAGCAGAATCTATTTGCTAGTGAATGGAGGGACGTGTGATGATCAGGCATTTCTAAAAATAACTTGTTGATCCAGATCATAGAGCTCACTTAAGATTGTACATGAGAGACGTTAAGCTGATGAAAGTAACTCGATGACAACATATTTACTGTTACCTTCTAGAAGTACATTGCCATTGTCACAGTTATATTTATAGTATTTTAAATTATGATTTAATTTCACCATTACAATATACCTTTGCAGAGAGAAAATGGTGGCATCAGCTGTTAAATCAGTAAATAGTAAATATCATTTAGTAAAAATCATTTAGTAAATATCCTTTGCATGAGAAAAAATTCTTACATAAGCAAAAGGAGTTATTTCTTAAGTAGCACTTATTGCATAAGGAGTTCTACTCAGCAGGTAGCAAATGAGTAGACTTTTCCATTTTAACTACAAGTAAAGGAACTTAATTCTTGACTGTTTATCTAATATCCTGTGTAATTGTTTATTAGGATATGTTGGTCAAAAATTATTGTCTTTCAAGTAAAATTTTATTATGGCAATCAATTCTCCCAGGAAAAAAAAAAGACATACAGTTTAAAAACTAGAACTTCTGCAGGTCATCCTAGAAAATTCCCTATTGGCTTCTTTAAGAGACAGTACTTCATTTCAGAAATTAAGAGAAAGCAACTGCAGAAGAAATATAGCCTTTATCTTACTAGGCTATAGAACACAGAAATCTACTTGGATTGATCACAGCTCTTTCATAGAATGGTATTTTAAATTAAAAAAAAAAAGATCTGAATTAATGTACAAGTTATTTTTCCATCTCAAAATGCTTTCCTATTTCAAAACATGATAGGATACCAATTACAAAAGTATCAATAAAATAATAAACAAGGAATCAACTAGTCCTGGTTTTGAATAATCTTCAAATATTGACCTAATAGAAAAGCATGAAGTCAAGTCTGTGTAAAGTGCTTGATATTTTGAAACAGACAAGATAAAGTGTCATGTTGTTATCCTACCTGGAGATGAGGGATGTAGATATATAGAGGCTATTCGAATTTGCTGCTCATTATCATTCTTGAAATGACAAAGTTTTATTTCATATAGCAAAAAGGTGCAAAGGAAAAGGCTGCCTACCACCCTGGAGGCATTTTCATAGTGCATTTCTCCCTTCTACCAACTTCAATGAATTTGGGCAGTAGTTACTGTAAATTATAACCTTCTTATCCAAACTACCACAAAGGCAGCTTAAGGTGTTTCCCCTCTTACAAGGGCACTTCTTACTTTGATACCTACGTGATTAGCATGGCCATTTCTGTATTTCAATATCTCTGCAGAACACATGCTGGATATAAAAAGTCATTTGAAATATTTGACAATAACAAGCACTGATATTTCAGTCTGAATTATTTTATGAACATGCTTTAAGTGACAGGTGCTAAATTTTGCTATTAGTATTATTTTAGAAATGTAGACTAAAACTAAATACCATATTGCAGAAAAAGCCTAACAAGACCAGATTAACACGGAAACTTCCTGTGCCTTCTTCAGTTTTCCAGTAACTGAAAAACCCCACAGTTCATGTGACAAAGCAGCTGGCTAAATGCAGGGTTTAGCTGTCAGGCAGAAATCTTGAGCTCAAGACAAGTGGAAAGTAACTCTTCAAGAAAGTTTTTCATTGCAACAATCTCCTTTTAAGAAGTAAAAACAAGCAATTTCTGGTTATTATATAGATGCATACCATTAATTTTCTCCCCACAATTTTTTGAAGGAATATAAACAAAGTCAGCTTCTTCTTTGTGAGGAGATAAAGACATCTTTCATTTTCTCAGACTTCAGCTGAATTTGAGATTGGCATTAATCCCCAGAAACTGGAATGATGCTTCTATACTGCTAGCACTGTTCATTGTCTTATAACGTCTATGATAAAACCAACTTCAAGGTCTTAGACCCAGACAAACACCTATTCTGGCTATTGACTAAAAAAAAAATTCTTAAATTATCACAGCATCTTCAGCATTCAGTTGGTGTAGGGCAGCCTGCAGACTTGACATGTGTTTTCTAAGGTCACCATCTAAACAGGATCACATAAAAAAAATTGCTTTTTACAAAGAACAATTTACACAGAGGTGAATCACTTATGTATGATGTTTTATAAGACCTAATGTAGCACTGCTGGCATTGCAAAATCTCATATTAAAAAAATCCTGAGACATACCTCATAGGATGGGCAGTGTCCTCTCTGGAGACAGAAAAATCACTTTCATTTAGGTTCAAAATTCTTGACCACTGTTTTACATTCATAGGAATACTTTTCCAAATTTAGACAAAAGGAAAGCCAATGAATTATAGGTCAAAATTTCTGCAAATCTGAATTTAAGTTCAAATGTCTGAATCTGAATTTTAGTATCCAAATGTCAACTTCTATATTTATACTCTCTTTCTATTTGAAGATATATTTTCCCAGAATCTAATTATGTTTTTGGCAGAAACATTGCCCAGAGCATTCTGGAGTTCTGTAGATTTTTAACACCAGAGCTCCTGGCAAAATCCCTATATAGCAGATAAAATTATAGCAGAAAAAGCAAGAGAAAAAAAGGAGTAAAATCAAAATTCTCTCCTCAAATCTTACATAACCAATGTTCTTCGAGCTTACTTTCTCCTATTTCGCCAAACTGAAAGACTGTAACAAGGCTCAAAAGTACCATTTCAGAATGGTGCACTTTTCACTGCAAGTAGTCTGAAGTTTCTGCAGTCAATTGTTTCAAATATTTTTTTCATAAAATAAGATCTTTTGAGAGGAAAAAAAATTAAAAAATCATTAAAATTTTTAGTATCTCATTATTGTGTATATAAATTCCATGAGACTGAAGCTTTAGTTATAACTTCCTTTTCCCCAAGCTAAGCTGCAACACATGGAATTCTAACAAACATTATAGAAAATTAAACACTAGAGGCAAGAAAGATAAAATTTTATGTTGAACTTTAAAGAAAGGCAAAGGACTTTTTAAAGAACATATGAAAAGAGTTTGAAATATTCACTGTCTTGATCATCTCCTCTGTGCAAAAAAAACCCCAGTATTATGAATCACCAATATGGAGAATGAGTGAACTAATTCTAATTTCTCCCAACTAATCTTCTTATATCATCCCACAAAAAGAGAAAGTTACTTAGTATTCCTGAGAAAGGAACATCATTACCACCATATATCATATTATAATTTCATAAAAGAATTTTACAAAATCAATATAAGTTCTTCAATAATACTACAAAGTATTCTTAAGACATATATCCTTAATTTCTGCAAATTGTTTCGTAAGGACTGTGGAACATCATTCCAGAGAAAGCCTAATTCTTAAACAGAATCAGAGGTCTCCAAATTTGTCCTCATGATGAACAGGAGGTGCATCTTTATCTCCAGTATTCTTGACAGATGCTTTCAGGTCTCTTATGCATCACCGATCTGAAGATCTACAACTTCCTTAGGCAATATAAACCAATGCTTTTACTTCACTGTCAAAAGTGGTTCTCTCATGTGTCGTTGTTTTTTCTCACTAATATCCAACCTAAAAATCCCTCACTCTTCCCCAAATATATGTTTGAAAAGCAAGTCAGAAATCCCCAACTGGGATCATTATGCTTGAGTTAACTGATCATAAATGGGTGCATTGTTAATTTTACAGCTGATTCTAGTTCTTGCTGCAAATTATCTTAGATTGTAACTCCAAGGTTCTTTATGAGATTCTCTTAAATTTAACCCAAAAATATTCAAGGAAAATATAAAAAAATATTTTCAAGTTGTAATTTTCACTGAGTATATATACACTTCTAATATATGTATGTCTAATAAAACAGTACCTACCAAAATTACAGAATTAACACTTCCATCAAAAAAGCATAAATATTAAACTTCTAAAAAAAAATTAACAGAAAAAAGTTAACCTTTTGAAAGAGGAGAATGTAAAATTCAGAAATTATATTCTCTGTCCAAATCTTGCATTCTGTGGCTCAAGAACAAAAAAAAATAATTTTTAAAATTACAAGAAATGTAAACCACAAAAAATGTTAAATTGGGAGCAAGGAGGAGATTCAAATAGCAGAATTATTCCCAGAAACACCATGGACATTTTGGGAACCAGCACAGGATTTAAATCAGAGCTTGTGAAGGTCACAGGAGCTCTTAAGAAAGAATATAAAAGGATCACTTACAAGGAAAACATTGAGATCACTTACAAGGTTGAGAAGCTAAAAAAGAGGTTTAGATGAGGTCAGAAATAGAACATTTGTTGCTTTTGTTATTTTATTTAGAGAATAAAGACTTGGATAACAGAAGTTGGAAATAAACATGATGGTACATAAGACATGCATAACTAATTGGATCAATTCCTCAACCAGCTAATAGGCTTCCAGCATTATCTCACAACTGTAGGAGAACAATACATTCAAAACATATAAAAGTTTTTACTCAAAAGCTTTGCAATAAACTTTAAATACCACAAAATATTTTTTAATGAATGGGCCTTCCTGCTGGATTCAGTTGGATGAACATTTATTGAAGCACTAATTGTCAGCACTACTTTCAGATCTCCATCAGTTCTCATAAATGTCCATATGTTCTTTGGTTTAAAAGTGCAGCTTAATGACACAGGAAAGTGCAAGCCAATTTATCATCCTTCCTTAACCTTTTGAAAAATAAATTAGTTTTTATGAGAAACAATCATAGTAAATAAAGTAAAAAGCATTTCAATTCTATCATAATATGGTGTCATTCTGCATTAAGTCTTAATGCAAGTGCTTAACTTTAAAATTATTCAAATCAATCACTTACTTTTTCTCTGACCTAGAGTTTAGTACCTCTGGAAGTGCAAAGACATGGACCAACTTTACAAATAGCTTTGTATGTTTGAGATGTGACTACCCACCAGGTGTTTGTACATCTCCCTCAGCAGAGCCACATTTCTACAGTACAACCTTTACTTTCAACATATTTATACTAGTATAAAATTCTTTGTGCTATAGGGATTTCTTGTCCCTTTAAAAACCCACACTTACGTGAAGCATTTTAACTGGTATAATGGAATCCACACTAGAGGGTGCTGCTATTTTAATTGTGAAAGGTTTTTACAGATACTGCCGCTTCAGAGGAGTATATTTTGTAACGTTTCAGAAATGTTTTCTTGCTATTTGGGACAGCAAATTACTACCAAATGAGAATTAAACTTATGATCACAGACAGGCTTTTGTGCTGAAGTTCACCTGTTGTGATGTGCTGCCCTAGCCAACTGTGCATAAAATAAATGCAACCTACTAACTTGTGGTGTGTTAGAACCTGTATTAAATGCTTCAAAACAACAAAATTCATAATAAACACAGGAGGGTCTTTTTTCTCCCATCTGTCTCACTATAGCTCACCAGACACATCACTGGTACATGACAAGTCTTGTTCCAAATCTAGAAGTTGGTTATTATTTATCATAATTGCACATCAGTGCTTGCATTTAACATTTGAATAAATTAGTAAAGAGATGAAGAATTTTTAGCATCAGTAAAACAGTTTGTAAAATAAATGCTGACAGATTTGAAACTGCAGAAAATTGTACTGACTCTTCCAAAAACAAAAGTATGTACTTTTTCCATGTTTCATTAAGATTAAAAAGGAAAATACACTTTACAAAGTATATACACCTTGAAAGCTTCAAATAGAATTTTGCCTTAGGCTGCAGAATAGCTTTTGCAGGAGCTGACTTCCATACCGATAATTCTGCATCTTCCTTGATCCATATGAAGCAACATTTATATGCTGCCTCGTATCTGATCTCCCTACTCACACTTTAAACTTTCTGAGAACATGGGCATTACTGGAAGGTTTGTGCATCACGTCAGGGCCCATTTGTCCTGGTCCACATTTCCATTGTTAATCCAGTAACAAACCCACCCCAGAATACATATTATAGATAAGAATGAACTGGGAAGATAAACTATATCTTCTTACTCAGCTTTTACTTCCTCAGAGACTTCTGTCTCTCAGGATCTATCCAAAGAATAAGGGGAGAGGAGAAGATACTACTCTACCTTCTCTCTTCCACCTTTTCCACAGACAAAAGGAAAAGATTCATAAATACAAGCGAGTGAAGGGAAAGAGTTTTGTCTATGACATGGCAAATAACAAGCCTGATTCCACAGAGGGATCCTATGAGAAAATGTTCTGTGAGCTAAGGGCTATAAATCCAGTTGATCAGTGCGGGACTGAAAGAAAAGAAAGATTTTACTCTAGTTCCAGTTCCCANACAAAAAAAAAAAAAAAAAAAAAAAAAGGGAAAAAAACCCTCAGAAAATTATAACAAATGTACAGATGCAGTGATTAAGGGGTACTATGTACGCTACACAGTAAACCACTCTACAGATTAAAAAAAAAAAAGTCCAGAAAGTAAAAAAANATGTAAAACTAAGAAAAAAAAAAGAAAAAAAAATGTAAAACTAAGAATTTGTAACATTTCTAAGATTTCTTGATTTCTGGTTTCTTCCTGCCACTCTCTTTTTCCCTATTTCTTCTGCCCTTTCCCCTCTTCCCCCATTCTCTGCCTCCTTCTGTGTATTTTTGAGAAAAAAAAAGATAATGGAATGCTTCATTTAGTTGTCAGAAAATATAAGCACTATTTAAATTTTTCAGGTGCATCTCCACTTCGAAAAACCTTAGTATTCATCCAAAAAAAAAAGCCATTAGGTAAAACTTGCAAATAACAAACAGCAAATATTCATATTAGAATACCTAGCAAAACATTACACTAGAAAGCACTCATTTAAAGGATGTACTAAAATTTTAAAAATAATATATTTGTATAAAATTATGTTCCCTGTTTGCTGACAATTCTGTAAATCTAACCTAATCTTTGTATAAATATACATTGTGAATCATTTTGCACAGCTGCAGGAATACCTCCAGTAGTTAAAACTCCTTTAATTTTTTCTGGGAATCTGTAAAAAAAGGTTTTCATATCTCATATTAAGGTCACCAGCATAACTTTGATAGTCAAAACAACTATCCACACACTTCACTGGTAATAAGGTTCAAAAAATTCTAAACTTCCCATAAAACAACCTGTTTCAGGGTTACAACATCCAAGGGAAGACCAACATTACAGATCCCTAAGGTATTAATTCTTTCCCACTTTTGTTATTCAACAACATGGGTTGAATGAACATAAGAATGGACAGATTATGAAAATTGTTCTTTGAGGCAACTGAAACAATTCTTTAAAAACACTTTTTAAAATATTATCTCATAAATGAGGTGATTTCTTGTTTTACTCAGTGTACAAATTGAAAACCCGATTTTTAAGAAAATCTACCACTGAATACAGATTTGTTATTTAACTATTGACAAAGTAAGTTTTAGCATTTCATAGTAATTCAAATTACATTCTTAAGAAATGTTTTAGAAACAAGTCATTTAGCAATTCTCTCCACCACTTAGCCAGAAGTCTGTAAAATGTTATTAATATTATTTGATTTACTATTTATGATATTGCTAACATGTATAATCCACACCACCTGAGGCATTTTCTCTTTGCTGCAAGAGTAATGTTAAATCTCATAAGAGATGCAAAACATATTTGCATGGAGAAATGCACAACAATTCACAGAATCAGAATGATTTGGGTTGTAAGCGACCTTTCATTATTGAAATCTTTCCCTCAGAACCCACTTTTAATGCAGTAGGAGAAAATATGTCCTTCAAAATTTGTTCTGTTTATTAGCAAAAGCATTTGTGACTTATTTACTTCCACCTAGTCTGTTTTATTTAAATTTGCCCTTAACTTTTTCCCTAAACACTTGAAACTTCTTTATGCACGAGGTTCTATCAAGTTTGATTAATTTATACAGCCTTCTGTGGACAAGTAGTTTTCCTCAATTTATTTATCTGTTTGCACAGCTTCTTGTATACTGATGTCATCTGAAAAAATGAAGGGAAGTTTCCAAGTGGCTGATATAGAAACAACCAGTACAGATAAATCACTTTACAGCTGTAAATACGTATTTTGGCACAGTTTGTGTCTCGCCATATAATGTAATTTTTACACAAGAAGAAACTATCTGTCTGTAATAACGGAAAGAGCACAACACAAAGACTACATAATACCTATGAGAAGGGGTTGCTGAGCTAAGCAGACCTTGCTGTGAGCCAGCATAGTCATGGTGCAATAGCTCAGTAATGTCGCTTTGGAAAAAGGTCAGTTCTGTTTGTACATGAAAAAAAATACTGAAATGATAAAGTAAGAAAGCATACTTGGAAAGAAGAAAAAAATATTTTAAAATGCAAGCTAAGTGCAGTACTAAGGAAAATACAGAAGTTCAAACTCTGAATTTGATCTTATTTTCCCTATGATTATGGCCATTTCAAAGACAATTTCAAATAGTTCTGTACATAACATTTCTTAAATAATCTTTTTTTAAAAAGACTGCAATAATTCAAATACTATTGTAAGATTACAGCCCCATTAGGATGCTACAGTCCTCACCACACTGCAAATCTATCACACCCTGAAAACAAGCACGCTGAAGGAAAGGCATTTGTAGGTGTATTGTCACAGGATTTCACTTTCTGTTCCCTTTGCCACTGTTCCTAGCAGTGAATCACTCTAAACATTCAGAAGATACTCCAAAAACATTCCACTCTGGTAAAAATACAGGGGAATATATAAAGAGCTTCTGATTCTTCACTTCCAAAACCAAGGAAATGCAGCCATTACTAAGACATGAGGATAAAACTTGTATGACCACATGTTAATGCAGCAGAACGTTCTCCCTGTCACAGGAGGGTTTATCTGTTCTGCCTATCAGCTGGTGCAATAGCTCAGGACATCTTCCCCCTCACATGAATTTGCTAATTGGTGAAATAACTCCACCAGGACAACTTGTCCTGTAGTGAGTTATTTCAGCACCATGGAGGTGACATTCCCAGCTGACAATAAACATCTTGCCTTGAAAGAGAGATTGTACGAAGATAAGCGAGAATTTCTGACTGACAGACACTTCACTTTACAATCTATAAAAGCAACACCAAACTTTCACAAAGCAGCAGTCTTCTGCACATTCCCTGGAAATGTGTGGAGTCTTTTCCCCAAAGTTGGGACACCAACTTCCGTAGTTACTTTCTCAAGGCTGAGCGAAAGGACTCTGTGAACCCCATCATCAATTTGGTGGTAAGTTACATTGACCCCAAATCTATACTATTTCTTTGCTAGCTATAATATAGGTACCTTTATGTCATACACCGTCATGTAATCTACTAGTAGTTCTTTGTTTTATCCTGTGTAGGCAGCAGCTCTGTTAAAGGTCTGTTAATCTCCTGTCTATTCAATAAATAACTCATTTTATAATAGACCTCATCTGCCATTCTTGAGAATTTGCGAGCCAGAGCAATTTAGGTGCAGGTCACCTGAGTAGAGCTGCTGCCAAAAATCTGAGCCTAAGGCAGGCCTTGTCTAGAGCTCTCACTTGATCCATAAGTTTTACTGAAGATGATGCAGCAGCATTTAGAGATGTATATTACCTGCCGTGGGACAGGTCCAAGATCTGAAAAACACAAGACTGCGCAGAGACTGAGCTATGAAACTAGGACAGGAATTTATTATCATGAAATCAAAGTAGTCAGAAAAATGTGGGGAAAGCCATCTCATTGTTTCATTTTATCTGTGCAGAAAGAAAAAGAAATCCAACTTGGAAATGTTTTATCTAAAATTTGTCTAATTTACATCTTAATGTAGAGGTGACACTGAACCAAAATTTTATTTAGCATGGAAACTGCTAAAAATTCTTAGATGTGTAAGCAATTGGAGCGAGTGAAAGGCACGACAATCAGCTAACAACCACACCACTCAAATAAGTATGGGCTGGCACTGCAAACACCTGTCTGAAGCTGAGACCATGCAGTCTGCATAGCCAGAAACAGGTAATAGCTGTAAATAATTATCACAGGTAGTGGCTGGAGTAGACTATAGCTAGATATCCTTTGTCCACAAAACATATCCTGAAGCATTACATTTTGCAACTTCATGAAACCATTTTGTTTTGTATGAGTATTACAGCATTATTATATAGTCACACTAAAGTTTGTCTAACACACTCCCTTGCCTAAAAACTTGCAAAAAGTTTAGCTTTTCATTTAATTTTATTTTGGTCTAGATATGAAAATTATCTGATATTTCTTTTTTGAAATTCTAAAGTCAAAGTCAATGATAAAATAAGGCACAGAATAATGCAAATGATATGTAGTAAAAAGAAAAGTTAAGTCTTCCAAGATTCCACAGGGAGACATTTTGCCAAAATTAAAGGGAAAAAAAAAAAAAAAAA
Organism: Platysteira castanea; assembly: GCA_013397175.1. Classification (NCBI taxonomy): domain Eukaryota; kingdom Metazoa; phylum Chordata; class Aves; order Passeriformes; genus Platysteira; species Platysteira castanea. Next base: position 678,602 of record VYXC01009754.1, read on the forward strand.
GAGCATGGTATTTTGTATTTAAGTATAGAGATATAGGCATTGTAGGTTCTTCCTTGAAAATATTGATTCAAAACACATTCTCACTATCCCTACTTACCCTGTCAACTTCAGACATTTTATTGAATGTTTCTCCCACAAAAGCTCACAATTCTATACAAGCACAACATTTATTTTCTAGAATCTAGGAATACATGTCATTAAGTATTTGACTAGTTATGTAATGCTAATAATCTAAGGAAGGAAAGACTGATTTCAAAGTTACCTGATATTTAGGTATCATTTAAATTAACAGTATGTGTTAGTTTTTCAATCTATCAGAAGTTTTTGAGATTTTCCAGAGACCCGGTATGTGACTTTACTCACCAGATAGCTAGTGTAGTGCTAGAACTTCCAAAAACCATATTCCCTTCACCTACACTGTATTCTGCTCTACACTGCCACTCGATCAGAGAGCAGACTAAGACAATGAATATAAGAAAACCTTGTGATAAGAAACCTGAGTTCTGGAGAAGGTTACTTCAACAGCCCTGACACAGGCTGTTTACTGGAGAGAAGCACCTTGCTAGGACTTTCTGCAACAGCATGTACTTTGCCCACATTTGTAGGATCCAATTTAAAAAAAAAAAAAAAAGGAAACATTCAACATCAAAGTAAGGATGATGGTATAGAATGAAAACATACAAAATCCAGTGAAAAACATATTAACATCTCTGTAACCTAAAATAAATACATGTTGTACACACAGAACTGTGTGTCATATTTAGTGCTCAATGCCACAAAGCTAGCTTTATTTTCTATTTATTGGTATTGTCGTAACATGAAAAATAAATACAATTTGTTAGGAAAGCAGCCGTTACACAAAATTAACAGACATATTCTGCTTCAGGGCATGAATACAAGAAAATTGTCAGACATTAATAATGTAGACAGAGCACTTTCCTGGGAAAATGAAGATCCAGTGGAACAACAGATAAATCATGCCCAACTGCTCACTGTTTGTTGTTTCACAATCTGTTGTATTTTATCGAATATGACTAGTACAAGTCTGTTACAGCCATAAAAAAATTAGCAGAAATTAATATGTAAATTACTGTAGTGCTTGTGTGGGAATCCATTTCATTAATTTGAATACGCTGACATGACTGTGTAATCTAAATTTATGAGGTTTTCAACTGCCACTCCATGGAGAATTCTACATTTATTGAATTTTGCTTTAGAAGTATTTTGTGCATTAAATAATACTTGCAGGGCAGTAATGTACATGAATGGATTGGAATTTAATTTATATTATATATACCAGGCATTTTGCCTGTGAGAAGACATATAACCTACAGTACAAAAAAAAAAAAAAAAAGGCATTTAGATATTTCCTTTTAAAACATTTATGGATAGCAATGAAAACGAATTATTGGAAGAGGGAACAAAGACAGTTTTTGAAGTTCTCAGTGAAGCAAATATTGCTTATAATTTTTTTGTTGAAACAAATGCAAATCTTCTTCTTAATATAAGGGCTTTATGATGTGTAGAACTTAAATTGAAGAAAAAAGGCACAGAATAAATCCCATACAAATCTGAACAAGGTTTATCAATACATAGGCTGGCTTGAAGGTTAAAGCTTCAATACCAAGTTTTGGAAAATAGCAGCAAGAAAAGAAATAACAAAACTCTTTACCATTCAACACTTCAACTAACATCTGGATACAGAGACAGCAAATGTCTTGCATAATCTTGGCTTTAATATCCTCTAGTTTTCTAGATGTAAAACAGGTATCCAAATAACATGATACTATCAAAATGTTTCTCAAGAAGATACTGAAAAAAACATGTTAACATGCATGAAGAAAGGAGGAAATACAACAGAAAAGATAGGACAAAAAATTTACTCAGTTATGAAAACCTAATTATAGAAGGATAAAAATGTGAAGGTTAAAAAAATATTTATATGATCAAAAGGTTTTATTTTCAATTATTGACAGCATTGTAAAGTGAAGTTTTCCCCCAGTGTGATTCTAAATGTTTGGATATGACCTATTTGCTGGTGGGATGCACTGCTAGGTTTATTATTTTGCAATATGCAATTTTGTTAAGCAACAGGATTGTTTCATTACTATGGCTCATTGAAGTATTTATCTAGGAGTCCCTATGGTGCAGTTTTACCCTCACACATTTCAGTCTTTTTCACACACAGACATGTATCCATAAACGAAGTGAGTTTTCATATATCATCTAGCCCTTGAATGAAGAAAACTGCTTTGAAATGGGGCTTTGGGGGCAAGGAAAGGGAGGATTTGGCTTTAGATTTGTTTAAGCATGACACAATGAGGAATATATTCCCAACCAGCAACGAATCTTTCACACTTGTCAAATCCTCCTGTCAGCATCCTCTGCAGCTCTGCTGACTACCAGAACACCTGTCTGCTCCAAGGTCACTGATTCAGTGTCACATTGCAGTGAACAGGCTCACACACAGTTAGGGTTTCAGTATCATCTCGCAAGAAATTCTGGTATCCCGTTATTTTACTTATAAATAATGTAAATAAACGTGATTACTACCTCTGGAAAATTTGTTATTTGGTATGATTTTATAAATCATAACCTTGAAATCAGTTTATCTGACTAGCAAAGAAGCAAGTAAAGATATGACCCAAAGAAGCATGTGAGACAGAATTCTCTCTTAGATGGAATGGCTATAGCTCATTTATTTGTATCACTTATATGGAGACAGCATTTCCATAGGTTTCTTACCTATGATCATCTACTAAAGAAATCTTTTTTCTTTTTATTCTTTTTCAAGAGGTACATTTTATACTTAAAACATCATCTGTTTTTTGCTTTGGAAATTAAAAAATTTCCAACTACTTGCTATTTAGGAAGCTATCTGTTTCATGCAGAGACTTTAAAAAATGCTGTATTTTTCCTAATATTGAATAAACATATAAAATAAGCAACCATTACATGCCCATAGACCTCCATTCAGGTGTAAATTATAAAGGCAAGTAAATCTACTGCAGGAGTCCCTGTTTTGCCTTAACCTTGGCATTACAGGAATGTAATACATAACTTTGTTCTGTTCCCCTGAGTAACTGTAGTGTGAGAATCCTATCCTCCACTTGTTTTGAGATTGAAACCTTCTGTTCATGTCTGTAACGATAATTTTTCTACCCTAAGTTTCACAAAACATAGTAAGCAGTTGTCAGGAGACACACGTTCCTCATGAGTACTCAACCTATTTTCCAGCCACCTCTTCCTCAACTCAGGTCTTTGAGAGAAGCATTTCCTTTATTACTATGTCAAGTTAAGATGTTCTTTGCTCCTATCCACAAACGGAATAACATATCTTTTAGGTGAGAAAAGGGGAATGATTCAACTCTTCAAATGCTCAGAGAAATAGTGATCCCACTGCTGTCCCTCACAGAAAAATTCCATTTGTCACTGCAGGAATCTGTGTAAAGACCCACTCATCATGGATCTTGTAAATCTGCTGCCTCTGGAATTCTGTAAGCATTGCATGGTCCTGCATATGCTGAAAAACTGCTTTCAACTGAAAAAGAAATTAACATATGCATCCTGGTCTCAATCAAAACAGAGCTAAAATGATACCTCAAACATAAAAACCTGCTAAACCTTCCCCAAGCATTGTCTGAACTTTTGACTGTTTTCATAGCACTGCCAGCAGTTCATTAGCCCTACACTCTCTAACTACTGATAGTCAATACCAGTCAGAGTTAAGAGTGCACATATTGGAAGTGATTAAAGCAGAGCAATCATGATGTGTATTGACTGCTGTGACTCTAAGATGCTTTACCTCTGGAAAATGGCATCTGAAGACTTGCTGCCACATCTGGCTGTCTCGTGTCTCCAAAATTGACCTACCAGGGATACCTAGAGACAGGCTTCACAAAATGGAGCTATTTCAGTAAAAAATAGAGGGATGTTTAATGTCAGCTCTTTCTCAAGTACCCTTATCCTCATTCTGTAGTCACCAGCCAATTTTGCTCTCACTAATCTGTATATACTTTTCATTTACAGTATCACTGCTTGTAAAAGCTCCTACTATAATTTTCTGAAATGTAATTCAAAAGTTATCCTTCTTCACAGAAAGGAAAGGGATGAGGAAAGAAAATAAAATCAGTCTCATGAATTACTTACTTTGCTCAGTCTCACACTTTCTTTCCCCCTCAGCTGGAATCTTATAATGTGAAGAGATGAACAACTAATCTTTCAGAGACACAAGTCCATCTTCATACTTGCTCCCTCTTCTTCTAAGCTCATCTTCTGTCTGCTGATTTAAGAACCACAGCTAAGGACTTTACAGATTTTTTTTCAGTGGGAGAAAAGTTGTGGTGACGGCTAGTTTGGCTCATGACTTCATCATTTATTCTTCTGTTCAAGTCAAAAGAAACGTGTGATATTATATAACCACAAGCTACAGTAATGACCAATTAACCCCACCTGGTTAACCACAGGCCTTAACAGAGACTGTGCATCCTGCTTCAAAATATTGTCAATGACAGCAAACCTCATCCTCACTACCTTCTCAAAATAGCATACAATCTGTTCTGTCACTCACAGAGTAAGCAAATTAAAGAAAACAAAAGGAAGAAAATCCTACCACATGTATACTACAGCCTAGAGAATACTCACACTGAAGAATACGTGAAATTTAGAGAAACGATCTAGCCTCCAGTTGTTCAAGAGTTTAGTTTTCTAGGAAGTGCAATAGATTTCTTCCACAGCCACCACCACCTTGGCCAATTCAAAACACAAATGATGGTCTGCCCTCAGTAAAAACAAGTCTAATACTCAGATTTCCTGCTTAAAAACAAATTGATTCCACTCTAACTCATGGCTACCTTATCTGCCAATACAGACTGATCTACAACACGGCAAGTTACAAATGAAACACTAAATGCAGCAGAATTTTATTATTCACATAAAATACACAGATCACACTAGTATCTTCTGATCTCCCTCAAATTACTATGAGAAGATTCAATAATCACTACTTCTACATCAAACTGCATCTCAAATACACCTACAGCAGTATCCTATTATTAAGCACTCTGCTCAACATAAAACAGAAAGTGTACAAATTACTATACATGAAGAACACCCAAACTATCATATACATCACTATAAAGCAAGTGCTTCTTGAAAAACCCCAAGAAAGCTATAAGATACAGAAAGCTCTCAAACACCACTAACATTCATTGTGTATCATTTTCTCAAAATGCCCTATTCAGCAATCTCAGACCCTTAAGTAAATAAACACACCACTCTAGAGAAATCCATCAAGTCTTCCCTGAGTCCTCTAAATCTCTCAGTTCTGACTCTGAGGGAAACTCAAAAAACTCAGATGATTCTGAGAGGTAAAACACAAACTCCAAAGGATGCTAAGCAATACAACAGAGAACATTAGGATTCTGATGCTTTGTAATTCTCACTTATCCCTAAAGAAAGCTCCATATTCATCTCTCTCTCCCTGCCTGAAAGGACTTAATGACTGTACCGTGTCTTCTCTGGACAACATCATTTTTCCTTCCTCCACCCAACTCCACAGGTGTCCACCATTTTTTCTTTCAAATTATGCAGGTCAGTAAACAGGTTAAACTTACAACAGTTTACAGTTGTTCTTCAAGACCTCTCCTGCTCTTACAGATTTTAAGAGGCTCACATGGTCAAAAGGAGGCATCTTCTCCAATTATTGCAATAATTCTAGGATATTACCATCTCCTTGCAAAATCTGTAAAGCTTTTATTCTTACAAAACCATAGTTACAATGCTATGAGTATTTGTTGTTAGCATAAACACTTTTAAGTGCTCATGTTAACAGAGAGAAATAAAACAAACCATGTAGGGCTTCAAGAAACCTGATTACAATGTTCTTTTGTCTACAGCATAAAAAATATTCTATGCTGCACATAAAATTAAGATAATTATCTACTAGTTTAATTTAAAGAAAAGCATGCATGCCTCTTACTGCAGTAACAAAAGCAATTACTTTTGTGCTAAGTTAAATATTAGATTTGGAATGTTTTCAAACTAAGCATAATAATGTTTTAACAGCAGTTTACACTATAAAAAATTCAAGCAGTGTCCTTTTATGCATCCACAAATTTAATTTTAAACGTGCTAAAACTTTATGGGTACAGCAGTACAAAAATTATGTTAACCAGCATTTAACAAGCACAGGAAGTATACTAAGAGTTATGCAATTATTAGCTATAATTTACATATGCATGCAAATTACACAGTGTAGAGGTATAAAAGCAATCCTGCTAGTGGTTCAGTTAGAGGGAGAACTGCTTTTTTGAAATGTGATCTTTTACTGGTTTCCATAGTTGCTTTCATTAAGCCAGCAAGCCAAGCTCTTATTAAGCAAATATGGTAACAAACTACTGAGATTAGCTTATTAATAATGTTTGTAGTTTTGCATAGGACTAGTAAACTCACACTGTATTTATTTTATTATGCAAGTAAGCAATGTTTCTTATACGTTAGTAATTTTCATTTGGTTGTGTACAAGGACAGAACCAATTAAAATATAAGCTTACAAAACTGTCTGGTTTTCATGTAAGAGACCTCTACCACACGAGCTTCAAGTTGTTTGGATTCTCCTATTACAAATTTACAGAATAGATGCAAGGTAATTCTAATTATAATATCTGTTTAAGCCCTAAATCCAATAAAGTTAGCACAGAAGAGGTGCATGGTATATATTGTCACTTCTAGAAGCATCACATCATCTTGAAGTGCAACAGAGAGTCACAGCTGAAAAGGGTACCTAAGGTTCCATCCTCATCCAAAAATTCCCTACTTGCTCTCTTTAAATTACACCCAGGATGCCCAGCACAGTACCTCACACAGCCTTCACACGGCCCTTTTCTTCCCTGTAAATAAGCAGCAGCTGTTTTGCACATGTCAAGAGACTTTCTTGACAGAGATTACAATACCAGGATCTACCCAAGGCTGTGGTAACAAGGATCCTGAAGTTCCAAATCATTTCACAGAATATAAAAATATTTATCTGAAATTCTGCTTTTAACCATTAGAGGTACACTGAATAATTAAATCCAGCAACATTTATTTCTTGGTCACAATATATTTACTGAGTAGAAGAACAATTTGCTTTTCCAAAAGAAACATTCCCTCAACAGCAGTATTTTAAAATTCCCATGAAAAGAAAGGCTGATTTCCCTAAGACTTTCTAACCATATTTTATACATTACTGAAGACTACTATTTAGATTACAGATTTTTAAAAAAATTTCTATCAGGGTCCATACAATTTGAATGTGCCTTTTTTTTTAAGGTGGTCTACAAATTGAAAAACTATTTTAATAAATTTTATTAATTATATATGGCATTACCACATTATGAGATAACATGTAGTTTTAAACAAAGCTCTACAACGCTTTTCTAAGTGTGTGGATTAAAAAACCAATTTTTCTCAGTAAATGAAATATTTAAATACAAAATCGATGCAGTTTTCAACAGGAATGAAAACAAGATAATCTATCAGTCTTAAGTGTATTTTCTTCATCATCTGAAAATACACCAAGTGAAAGGAGTAGATGTTTCCAATTACATACCAACACCCTAAAGACAAAAAATCCCTTATCTTAAATATATTGTATTTAAAATATCATCAAATATTTTAAGATTTCTTTTTTCCCTATGTTACATTAATTAGGAAGATATTCTTATTTCTATTAGGGAAACAGTAAAAAAAGTTTTAGAGAAACTATAGGACAATTTCTTTAAGTGTTAGTAATATTCAGATTTTTTTTTCATAATATTTAACATGATCACCTCATTCAAGTAACTCCTTGATAAAGCAAGAGAAAGAAAATGAAGAAGCTATCTTTTGAAAGGCTCTTCAAACAGAACTTAGTTTTCTTCAACCACGAGGACAAAAGGATCTCTTCTGCTCTCATCAGTGGCAGCACTAACCTTTTCTAGCTAGTGGGGATCTCAACAGTGTGCATAACTTAAAATATTTTACCTGTGACTTTCTGACTCTAAATGTAATTTGAAGAGAACATTCAGCAAATTAAAAAGGAAATTCATTTTCAGGAATATAGTTCAAAGAGCACTACCTACTGCATCAGCAATTTGGACAAGAGGAAGTGAGCATTTGTGCACACAATTAACAATATCCTCAATATACCTGGAAGCAATAAACCAATTCTACAGCTTGTATGAATCAGTACAGTTCCATTAATTTCAGTGATAATAGGCTGATTTGCATGACCTGACAATCTGACACAAATCTGTTAGGAGTTTTTCAAGCTTTAGGTTTTGACATATAACCAGCTCTCAGAAGAGATGACATGGGAGTTGACTCCAACATAGCATTTGTAATGGTAAATGTTCATTATAAATATACAGATCTGAAAAATTGGTTCAAGTACTAAAGTTCTAAAATCTACATACAAAAGGTAACATAGTAATTACTTCTAAGAACATCAAAATGGAACAATGTAAAAAAAAACCTTTTTTTTTTAAACTAACAGCAATTTGTATGCATGTAATTTTGTGTGTCCTTGTGTAGTCAGAGAGAGAAAAATCTCAAGTAAGAACATGGGGAGACCAGGCACCTCAATAATTTTAAAAACAATATTTAAACTTTTCTGAGGTTCACAAAGCCCCGCAGGCATCTCAGTATTTGTGACTCGGTGCCTAAAATTATGTTGCTGAAGTTTGCTGAAGAAAAGAAACCTTCACCTCAGCACACCCTGTGGCAGCACAGTCATGGCGTGGTCCTGGGTGACAAATTGCCTCTGGCAGGGAAAGGTGAGCTGAAGCCCCATCAGGGCAGGGGCCACTACTGAAAAAGAAAAGCTGTACTACTTCACTCCCTCTTTACGCATCCTTCTTCCATTTCTGAAGGTGGACTTAAAAAAAATCTAAGGCTCAATTTCAGGATCTTGATAAGACACAGACATTATCTTGCTGTTTTAGACTAGGTATCTAAATCCCCAGGAATTAAAGGCTTATGCCATTACTGACCAATTTAAATTCATGCCTGACCTACCATGCCAGAATTTCATATCTCAATTCTGGCCTTTCTTCACATGCACTGTATATGAAAGTGGCAAAATTAATTTCACTTAGCAAAGGATATCCAAAGATTATAATTTAAATGCACATTATAATGCTTCAGTCATTGTCTGAACCTAAGTCTTGCAAAGGTCTCAATACATACTTGAACATTATGGAATATATTCTAGTCTCTTTTTTTTTTTTTTAAACTGACATGCTCCTCTGGCCTTTTAAAAAAATATATCTGAAATATTCTATTGAAATAGAGTTCAATCACCATGCACATTTATATGCCTTACATTGCTGACTAGATTATTAACCTAAAATATTAATCAGAAAGCAATACCTCATAGTTTTTCTAACATGCTGGAGTCCCAGATTGAGCCTCCCATTCAAGCAGGAAAATTGCTGAAGCATTTACATGTCTCAAAAGTAATTCAAAACTCAAGGCCTTGAGGACAAGGCAAATTCTTCCCAACCCTCAGCCCATCCCTAAAATGCCAAGCAAACAAAAAGCCCAAATAAAACTACAAGTAGTATTGCATGTATCTATGACCTGTGACTCAAATCGATACAGATAAATTAGAAGCACATTGCTTCTTGGATCGGGTAACAGTTTGATTTTGGATAGAATTAATGGGGGGGGACTTGTATACAATACTGAATGGCCAGAACAAGATATATAGCTTGGGAAGTGATGTGTGTAACTGTTTAATGATAAACAGTGGAGAAATTACTGCAAAAAATTCCCACATAACTGTCTCATATGCAACTTCAACATGCCTTTCAACTTGTTTAACTTCTATATTTATCCAAGATGAACTCTCTACAATGAAATAAAATGGTGAGCAAAAATGTAGCCGCTGATTCTACCCTACAGATTCATAGGTGTTTCAAGTGGTAGTGTAGTCTATATCTCAACTAGTTAGCAGAAAGAAGTTTAGAAATTACCCAGTTATATATGTTACAAACATTGAAATATAGATTATTATTAAAGGAAGCCAGCAGGTACAAATTCCTTAATTTCCTATGGCAATAAGGCACATAATATTTTCAGTCTCTGTTTTAAACAACAGAAACCCTTATTTTTTCTTCTAATTTGACAGGCACAATTTTTTTCATGTCCTGCTTATGAGGCAGCACAAATCCAGTCAAAATTATAACCCAGGTGACATTTTAAACAGAATCACAGGAAGGATTTGGTGTGTTAGTCAGAAATAGAACTCTAAAACATACTGATTCACATCTAGGCTTATCTAATTTTCTCTGATTTCCATTTCATTATGCTCATAAGATAATGAACAGAGTGCATTTACAGATGGACTAGTGTACTGGTTCTATCTGCAATCTTTTATCCTCACACCTTTCAGGGTACGCAGTAAGCCCTTGAAATAAAACACTCCTTATCACTCCTTACTGGCAAGCAAAGCAGCTGAAGAAGATAAAAGATATCATCATGGCAGGAGCAATAGTAAACAACTACCACCCCCTCATAAGTTCTCTTGAGTCCAAGTTCCTATTTCTTTCCTTCCTCAAAACGTGTAAGAAGTTCTCTAGAATGAACATGCAGTGGCTGCAAAATTATCCCGACTGACTATCCAAAATTTTCCTTTATGAACCTGATTGCTGTTTTAATTGTTAGAAGCATATTTGAAGAACAGTTTATTTTGAATCCAACATCATTTCTTGTTCACCACAATGATAGTATCAGCTAAAAAATAGTATCAGCTAATGCAAATTTAAAACTGGATATAATAATATCCTTTAGTTGTAGAGAATTTTGTGAACAAATACTCAGAACTTTCATGGTCAGAATATTCCCCAAATATGTAGAGACAATACTGAAAATATCCTCAAATTAGCACATACAACATGGCATATTCTTTGGAAGTTCACACTTTAATGCTATCAGTTTTTGAAATATTTAGAGAATCTGTTTGCATGTAACATTACTATATACATATAAATGCATAATCCCTCTTAAAAAAATAATATAAACTTCATCACAATAGAAATGTTTATACTATAGTTACTCTGGCTTCATGTATGTTTTGTAAACAACAATTTCTAAAGCCCATGGGGATTTACCTCAACTGACCTTAAGCATTTGAAGTCAACACATGGTTTATACTAGAGATCCGAATCCCCTCTTCAGTCAGTGAAGAAAAAGAGAAATATCTTTGAAATTATTCATGAAGCTTTACTTAGCAATCTTAGAGGGTGGTGAACTAAGCCCTGAAGATAGTATTTTCCCCCTGTTGAGTAATACAGGAGCCATGACGACACTTCTACATATCTAGAGCAACTTACAATGGATCTCATCTTTCATGATTGGAATATCATTGCCTCTAATACATCAGCTAAGACAAACTTCTCATTATTTGAACACTGACTGCCACTGGCAAGACTTGCTCTAAAAAGACTTGGTAAATAAGATAGCATAGAATGATTTAACTCCTGCTCCTGATAATGTCTGGAAATACACAATTTACATTGTAAGAAATATGTTTATGTCTTTTTTTCTTTCAGACAATACTTTCAGAATCTTTGCTATCTGCATCTCTTCTTCACTATGTTATTGAGCAAATGTGAAACTCCACTTACAAGGGAGTGGGTGCCTACCATCAGAGATTACAACTGCCACCTTCCATTTGAATAGAGATATTATTCCTCTCTGCAATAGGAAAAAAGTATTTGTGGCAAAGAGTTCTATGAACTGAACGTAAGTCAGCATGGCAATTTTTTTTTTTTTTTTTTGAAAAGAAATATGTTTGATCCCTTAATAGGGATATTTTGGAACGCACTGGGGAAAAACAAGATCCTGGGATCTAATTGCCTACAGAAGTGACAGACATCATAAATAAAAGGGTAAACCATGTGAAATATCAAGGAAGATATTGACAAACAAAGAAAGAAGTGAAGAAACGTCTCCAGTAACATTCTTGTTATACATTGTGTCATGCTTGTTAGAATGAAGGTGCCTTTCTCACTTAAACCCTGGAAAGTAGTTTAAGATCCCTTCCAACAGCCAAATCATTCAATAATTCTATAATGCATTAAGCAATTTTTTCTAGTGTATCCAGTACTAGTAAGTACTGTTCTTAGGTAAAATATTCTGTCCTATTTAGGACACTAATATTCTGGGAAAATCTGACATACTGCAGAGGACCCAGAAGACCAGAGAGGAGCAGCAAGTACAATCAGCAGTCTACAAATAAAGGAAAAATATAAAGGTCTATAGGAAAAATATAGTTAGTTGATTTTGTATAATAAAACAAGATGATTGAAGTAAGACTTAAACTCTTGAAGTCTTGAAATAAATACAAAGGAACTGTAAAGAGGAAGGCAGTAAGCAGTTCTTTGTTTCCACTGTAGACAGGATTAAAGGCAGTGGGCTGAAATGGCACCAGTGTACATTTAGACAAGAAAATGAGAGAAAAAAACCATATTTGTAGCAATAAGTAAGGTTTGAAACAGCATGCCTAGGTAACTAGGTGATCATCAAAACAGTGAATTTTTCAAAGTAATTTAAAACAGTAGTTTATAAACCAGCATAAACACTGGCCAGGTCAGATCACCTTGTATTGTCCCCTGACTTAACATCATGACCTTATATCACCTGCTGCTCACTGCATCATCCAGTGAGAAATTATTAGTTCTACTTTCCCAGTTTCATTCCACATCCTTTCTCCAAATATTGTGTTGGGCACCACAGCTTCTAGAGCCATCTCTGTCCACAGTTTCTTAATTTTTCTTATATCTCTCTTTCAAAAAGAATTAGTGCCCATTATGTCCCATCAGGGTACACAGGTCAATATATAAAATGTTCTTTGGACTCCTATTTTCAGTAAAGCTTAATTACATGTTCTTTTATGGTCTCTCCAGTTATATTTTGCTAAAAATCTATGAATCCAATTCCAACAATGGGGTGACCTTTCTTTGCAAAGCCTCCTTGTGGCTGGAAGTTGAAGTAAAAAGATTTTCTTCAAGCATGCATCAATATATTTGATTGATAGCAGCTGATCTGCTGAATTTTATATCCAAACCTTGCGTAAAAAAATCTGAAAGTATCTGTAATATGTCATGCAAAATTGCAGGCCTCTTCAGGTTATTAGTATACAAAAGTCTGCTTAGATTTACAAGCCTTTTAATAACTGCCAGAGTTTCCTGTATTTGGGTTAATTTAATTAATTATTTCATATTAGGATTGGGAAGCCTTCACAGCCATTTTTATCTTCATTATGTGCTTGTCTTCACTGATGCATATCCTTAATTGTGAACCAATTGATTATATGAAGCAGATACCTAACTCCAGAAACATCTAAATAGCCATAATTTTAGTTTACTTTACTACCTGAAAGGATATATTGATAAGTTATGCAAAAAAATATTATACAAATGCTGGTATTTTCTGAAAACTGAGCATATGGAAAGAAGAATTTTACAATTAGACAAATAATTATTACTATGAAGTAATTGCCAAAGTTATTTTGTACTTTTTTTTAACGGAAAGTATCAATTGCAAGAAACATACACAACCACTTCATATTAATCAATTCAATATTTCCTGAACTATAACAGTGAATTTTTGAGACCTATTGACACTAAAATATAAAAAATGCTATGGTATAAATTTGTGAGATTAATACAAGGTATTTTTTAGTTTCCAAGCTGAAAGACATCTTCCGGGATTGGTCAAGTTAAAACCTTTGAAGTTATGAAGATTTGCCACCCTTATCCACTCTTAGCAGGTAATGGTGATGATGACAAAAACAGATAATCTTAAGTAACTGTTATAAATATAAAAATGCTTCTTTCCTGACAACTGAATAATTATGTGCTGTATATTCACAACATTGCCTACTTCTTATTGGATATTGAGCTTTACATAATGCTACACATGGGTCAATTATGAAAGAAAATAAGACTCCTGCTTCAAAGAACTGATTCAGAGGTTCTATCATGGCCTCTCAATTCTCAATTCTCTCAGTACAGGGATGCTAATGAGTAACTAATTCATTTTCTTGGAGATTCTTTGAAGTGGTAGCAGTTCATGCAGTAATCTGTCCTCAAATTCAGAACTTCCTGCACCCAGAATCACCAGTTCAAGAGTTTCCCTTAAACAGATATACTTTTTTGCAGTTCAAGAACATAAAATTGTTTATATCCTCTGTACCTATGCAGCTGTTTTCAAGGTGATCAGTTTACAGTGTGTTAAGTGGTTACAGGTAGGTGTGAGGAGCCAATTCAGTTTTGTTATGCCTCAACAATGGTTGTCAGAGGCATGTGGAGGAGAGGTGCACATGTGCCACGTGCAGGAGGCAACTAGAGGAAGCCTTGTCTCCGGGGAGACTTCACCTGGCAACACCTCACATGAGGGAGGCAGTAGGAGACACTGTGGGGGCTTCTCCAACCAGGCTGCGAAGAGCTCTCCACCAATGGACGGCACAGGAAGGTTGGACTGGACCAATGGATCCTGTTAGCAGGCAGACTTTGGGACGGGCCAGGGGTATAAAAACCAACTCTGGCAGGGCACGCTGCTGCTCGCTGGGGCTCGGGCAACTCTTTTTCCCTTGTTATCAATGAACGGTTCTCAGATACAAGGTTTGGCTTCATTTCGTTCCCGACCATCCATTTTCAAAAGAACTCCTCGCAGTTCCCCGCAGTGGAACGCAACAGTAGGTCAGCAAACAGAATCCAGGATCTGATGATAGGCAGCTGAAGATTAGCAGCTGAACTGCAAACATATAGAACAAACAAAAATGTTGTTCTTTGTGGATACAATTCAACTAGTGGAATGGCAATTGGGGGAAAATGTCATCCTTCTGCTGAAGTCAAGTCACAGAAGTCTGCACTTTTTCATCAAAGCAGTCTGCTCAATCTAGTTAAAAACACTAAAGTAATTTTCTTCTGCTTCTTTCCTCTATTTAATATTAAGAAACATGACAAGAAGTATGTAATACACTTGCTATTAAAATAGATCTGCTCGTGCAGACAAGTTTGATACTTTTAATAGTCTATGGTATCTTTTAAAAAAGCAAATAATAAGTGAAATCAGAGTATTATCTAAGAAAAAAATTAGCCGCAATTGCTGTTCCAAATTGAAACCATCTTAGTTTTGTCTAAAAGACTGTAGTGGGTTTGGTTCAAAACCAGGTAGAAACATTAATTAAGTGTATTGGTTTTGTTCACATTTTTTACCTCCTGTGAGATAAGAATAAGGAGAAATGCAAAGCAGGCTCTAAACTTTAAAGGCTATAAAGAAGTTTATTAAGAGAACTAAAAGTAAAAAGGAATAATAATGGTCAGAATAAACCTTCAGAAGACTTCTCCTTCCCCTGTCCTCCTTCTTCTCCCACTGACAATGTAAAGACACAAAACTTGGGATTTTTCAGTCAGTTTACCACCTCTATAATAGTCTATAATAATCACTCTCTCTCTGTTCAGGCTTCTCATTAGATCACAGCTACTTCAACATTTGCTGGTTGCAGCACAAGTACCTTTGCTCATGGCTGGAGTTCGAACACACTACCCCCCATGCTCATCATGAAATTACAAGGGGTATTCTGATGTATCATAGTTCATCACCACAGCTTTAAAAAAGAATTTCAGCTTCTAGGTTTGAAGCATCTCCTCTATCTCCTCTCTCTGGGCTTCAGCTCTTCCTTCTTCACTGACCTTGGTGTCACTATCATGGTGTCTATTCACATGCCTTTGCTTTTCCCTTTCCTCTGACCTGGGAGAGGATTGATGTTTGCAGGTTTCATTTCTTCTGCGGAACTTGCAGCACTGAAATGGTTAATCTTACCCGGGCCTGGGCATTGCAGCTGGAACTTATCTCTCGCTGGTGGTCACAGGATCTCTGCTGAGTGGTGGACTGAGCTCATCTTGGTGTAAAGTTTCATTTCAGCAGCCGCAGCGGAGTGGGGGGCCAGCCTGGCCAAGCCAAGCCACAGGGCCAGTTTGCACGAAGCAGGAGCAGCCACGATCTTGCCAAGCAGTGCTGGGGGGAGCCAGCCTGCACAGAGCCATGGGCTCTGGCCCAGCCCCGCCAGGCCGAGCGGGGCAGCGCCCAGCCTGGCCCGCCGGCCACGCAGGCACCCCAGTCACCTGTCCAAAGGCCAGAAGCAAGAGAGAACTTTCTGGGCCTGTTCGTACTTAAATGTGTTTTTACAGAGGCATGTTCAGCTTCTTAAGTGGCTCAACAGAGTTGTCAATATTCAAACTAGCCAATTTATGGGGGTTTTTGGGTCTGCAGGAAGTTAGAACACCCCCCATCACTTCTGTGGCTGGTGGATTTTTTTTCCTTAACTAAAACCCAAGCTGTGCTATCTCGTGACAAAAATGAAAATGTAACTGAAAAGGCATGCTCCTACTTTCCACATACATAGTATCTGTCAGGCTAAAAAGGTTTTACACAGATTAAGCACATGCCTGTGTTCACACCCTCAAATAGAAAAGCCAGGGACCTTCAAGTACAGAACACCTGCCTTGCCCTCTATCCTAACCAGTTGTTCCTGTATGCCAGCAACACAGACAGCTGCATGAGATTCTGATGAAACTGCTTCAAAGCACAGCTATCTCTGCAAGGACACATTCAACACCCACCAAGAGAAGGAGAAGGTTTTCAGACCCATCCACGTCTTCAGGAATCCCTGGATAAGCCTATCAGCTCCTGGGGCAATTCACAGCCAAACTAATTTTGTCTTTTCAACAGTCTTACTGATCATGGAGGACTAGTTCCATACACTGACAGAAGAGGGGAAAAAAATTTAAAAAAGGAAAAACATTCAAAGATTCAGTGTATCTTTCCATCCTAATCAAGACCAAAGACTCATCAAGGATCAAAAGGAAGTTTGTTACAGATAAAAAATAGGACAGTTTTAGTATCATTCTAAAACTGATGCACCATTATACTACACACCTTTTTGAGGAGATGGGAATATATTTCTGTTATCTTTTTTTCCTCATAATTTCATTGATTTTACAGGTACCAATGACCCAAAATATTTGCCTTAGAGAAAATATCACATTGATTGATCCACTATGGCAGCATTTCACTTATATTAACAGCTGGGCCATTTACCACTAAGTGCAATGGCATTTTCTAAATTTTAGTATCCTGGTTGTTGTACAGGTACAGTGGTATAAAAAGGGTTGAAGCAAACACACACCAAGAAAAACACAGAGCTGCAGAGATTTGTTATAGAAATGTTAATACTGATATGAATGGAGAATTAATTGGAATACAGGGGAGGGGAAGAAACTAACAAAAAGGAATTACAAAAGGCCCATATTAATATTAGTGAAAATGACATTAATCAGCCTTAAAGGCCCTCCACACACAACTTCATAGCACATGCCAATTAGAAAAACAAGATAAAAGAACAAGCTAACACTGGGGACAGTGTACTGCAGATAAACCAAAGACCTCCAGAAAGGTAAAGAACAGGGTTGAAGTGACCCAGGTAAGGAGACAAGATATACTGAGTACATACTAAGGACTCAGAGAAGGGGTATAGGATGGAAAGACAAAAGACCATAATCACTGTCAGTTCCTCAAAAGACAAATTCCCAATTAATTCATGGTCACCAATCTAAGAAGGAGGAAGGATGGCAAGAACTCAGAAATTATAGTCAGTGTTTGTATAAATATGACTACAGTATCATAAGAAAATTGAAAGAGATTAAAAAATCAAATTATATTGATAGATTACAATATCTTTTCACTGTTTCTATCAGTCAGAGTGACTAATAGCTCATGTATCCATATTCATGATATTTATCTTTATTTTCTTGTTTCTTTATGGCTGACCTTTTAAAAAAGCATATAGTGTATACTCCTTCCGAAGAGGTATATAGATATTGGATACTGCTGTACAGATTATATATCAATCATATAACTTGATACAAAACCTTCCAGCTGAATTTTGTTGTCCTGAACATGTTCTATGTTACTGCACTATATTATTAAAATTACATTTCAAAGAGCTATTAGAATATCTCTGGACAGGTCCCCTATTAATTTTTAACCTACAATGTTAAGGTATGCTTACAGCAAAAGATCGCAGTTTTTATACCATAATTGATTTAAAGTTTTATTTTGAAACTTGGAAGACAGGTGGTTGGAAGAAAAGGAACATAACGCACAGTCAGTCCTGGGGCTTGCTTATTGGTTGGCAGTTGTTACGGTTCCAAAACAATCCACACCACCCATTCTCCTTTCAGGCTTTCCATGGGAACCATTTTGCTCCATCCCTCTTTGCAGAGAGTCTAAACTCCCAGGTGGTAACACCCCTATTCACTGAATTAACTCATTTCCAACTTCTCCAACTGCATTTCATTTCCTGCTAGAGGTTTCCATTCCAAGGCGTATCAATGCTTTCAAATGGCTCAGACAGAGAACAGGTGTGGATTTAAAACATCACTTCTGTATTTCTAAAACAGCAAAAAGAAAAAAGGATTAAGATAACAGATGATATTTAACCTTAACTTTTGCACTTCTTTACAAGTTTTGAGATTTCTTTTCAGCTGGCTCACCATGCTCCAGAGAAGTTCCAGAGAAGACAGACTGCAGTTGCCTGTTGCTCTCAAACAGCATTTCCAGTTTACAAACCAGTCTCTCAAAAGATACTTTGTGCTGTTAGCCTGCACTTCATAAAGCTGTTTGATTCCTGTCTCTAGTGATAGATTTTCAGCAGTACATTTACATTTCAAATCAGGAAGTGAACACAAGACATTTTCTGACCCTTTTCATTTGCATTTCCTCTGACAGGAATTACCCACTGGAACAAGGGCAGCCCACTGAACCCATTGTCTTGCCATGCTCTAGCAAACTGAATAGCTGCAACAACACTTCTGCCCCCCCTTCCCCCCCAATACCTGATTAGAAGTAAAAACTCCATTCTACAGACAAGTTGTGCAAGGATACACTGCTTAAACACAAGATTAGATAAGAAATTTTCGTATCTGAAACGTAACTGTTTTAGTGCATCTGTTGTCCAACATCTTTAAAATACACAAAATAAAACCCTTTTTGCAAACAAGCAAAACATGGAAGGTATAATTCTTTAAACAATCATTTTTTTCTCCTAAATACTTTAAAATATAAGAACAGCCATGCTGAATATGATCAAAGACCTCATCTATCTTTGCATCTCATCTCTGACAACAGTTAGAAAAAGAGCTGCCTTCAATGGTGTTTAAGACAGGGAAAGCCTATATCATGCTTCCTTCTCCCTTGACTCCATATTTCCATAGCCTCCAACTATTTGTTATCTCAACAAATTTTGTAGCCTGGTGTTGTTTTCCTAGAATTCCATTTCATGTGTACAATATAAACCAAGCCTAGTGTTTCATCACACTGATGTTTTGTCATACTTGACTTCATCCTCAATCTCAGAGGATGGAATACTTTCACTGTCTTAAACCTAACAACCAGCGAAATGAAAAGAGTCATTTATTGGTGGTGTTTCTGTATATTCTCAACAGCAATTTTCATGTAATGAGAGAGGATTTTAATTGCAAGAATTAACAGCTTTATTTAGCATTAACTTGACAAAAAATTAGCAGTTTCCATCTGAAAATAAAATATGAAGCAGTTATATTTTTCAATAGTTGATCAAAATAAATACAAAAATTAAGGAATAGTCAAGATTTAATCATCTCCTCAGCACAGCTGACAGTAATTGTAACCATAACATAAATAATTTGTATACAGAGGCATATAAAGAAAGCACTAATGAGATCAACTACAGAAGTATTTTGGTTGCACTTCATTAAAAGTCAAGTTCAGACTGACGCATGTTCCAGCCTAGTCAGGATCATTTTATATCTGGACATCAGAAGCATATTCTGTAGTCCACTGCTCTGCAATAAACAGATGTTTGAATATACCCTATGCTATGGATAACATTAAATTTGCCTCCTGGGATTTACAGGACATTGGTTCTTAATGAGCAAATTTAATATAGTGGCAAAATAAAGAATGTGTGAGATAACACACAGAAATTAATGCGTAAGTCTATGATTATCCATGCATCTTTAACTATACTTAGTATTTGCTATGGACTAAAACTGCAACGAGAAGCAAGTATTACACTGTGTGTCTCACTATTATGCATCATAGACCACTAGCTATGTAAAATTGAAAAAAAATGTTGGCTATTCTAAAATTGTTATTTTCTTCAGAGAAAAAAAGTAAATTGAGCATGGAATTCACTTTATGGCTATAAAGTTACAATCAAATATAGGTAAGAGGATCATAAGTAAGAAAATTAAGTCTTTCAGCAGGAATATATGAGAACAAGGTCCTGCTAAGACTGTGTTTTGTAAGAAAATTAGTCAATCTCTGATCTTGGAGTAATGTTCAGAGCCCACCTGAGTCACTGAGACAGTAGAGTCCTGCCTTGCTCAAGGCAAGATAACTTCATTTAAACATGACAGACTTCAAACTTTTAAAAACATATAAAATTATATCAGCATGACTATAGCAAACAGGTGAAAGATAACTCATAATAGTTGAGGATGGAGAGAAACATTCTTTTTGTAGGCATATTAACTGAGTTCATAGATAACAAAACCTTTTGTTAGATAAAATGGCAGTTCTGAGAGGTGCATGCCTGTTCCTTGTTACTCCTCTTGCCAATGTACACGTCTTTCTGTACCCAAGCTATTTCCTGACTCTCTCATAATAAAATTGTTTTAAGTGTTTCCCTGGAACAAGGCAACTGAAAATCAGATATGGACCATTTCACCCACTCACCCTCTTTGTCACCTCACAGCTGCACTGTCTGTATTTTAGAGCCACAAAGAATTTGCAGACTTGTTTACAGACTAAAGAACACACATTAAAATGTTGTTAACTGATTTTCTGACTAAGGGTAAACTATTGCTTCAAGCTGATGGCTAAATCTGCCCTTTTGAACTGCTTTTAGCTAACCCTCTAAGGCTTTTATGAGACTTTGGTTCAACCAGAACCAATTGTCGTATCGAATGGGACCTTTAACTTTCAACTGAGGAGAAATCCAAGTCATGGGTAGTTTCTGACTTGTTAAAAATCTCCAGAGTATTCAAAAAGTTGCTAACACTTCAAGATATTAAGCAGAACCATAGAAGACAAAAATTTATATAAAATAATTAATTGCACATACCAGAATGGAACATAACTTCTGTGGAACTTCTATAATGGAATCACTGGCTCCAACACTCATCTCTCCTGTTTCTTGTTTCTGTATTTTCAGGCCAGCATATCCTATATAACTTATCTAAAGAGAAGTTACTTCTCTTAATTCTAATGAATATCCCATACCTTTAATAAATATTCTGTTCCTCGAGCTCTCCCTCAGTCATGTGTATAAATTAATCTCCCAAATTTGCAGCAGCTGATTATCCTGGGAGAGCCTCTTACTAAGGACTTTGTTCTGCCTCCTATTACCCTGAGGCAGAATATAATATAGTATCTATACACTCTGAGGTTCACCTAAGGCTCCTATTAGTTTTTCACATTTGCTATTGATTTATTTTTCAAACCCCTCATAGCTTTTTGATAAAGAAACAATTAACAACTCTGCAGGAATAAGAAACTAAACAAAACCAACCAACCAACCAACAAAAAAACACCAAAAAAAACCCAACCAACAAATCAACCAACCAACCAACCAACCCGCAACAGAAAACTGTCACAACAGTAATGGTGACTACTGCAAAAAATGTTTTGTTCTTATCTGCATTTAGAGAGCAATCCATAATTCTATACATTTTGATGACTTCCCATAATCGAGCTATGACAAGTTTAAATGCAGAGGACTAGAAATATAATGTCTTCCGTAAAGTTCACTTTTGAATTGCTACTGCAAACTCAGCTAATGTGTATGGTCAAGCACACTAATGTGAAGAGATGATCTTTGAAGAAGAGGGCTAAATTAACTGAATCCTGGCATAGAACCTAGAGATAATAGGATACACACTTGAGAAACCTATTTTCAAATTTTCTGCATTAAAGTAAGGGATATAACAGACCTTAAAGGACAAGATGTCCACCTAGCAAATAACAGAAATGGAAACCATACAAAGTATAGCACATCATGCATCTATTTAAATAATGTAAAGCAAATTAGAAAATTAATACATTCTGAGACTTAGCATATATTACCTTGATATATCACTGGAAATTACTAAAAGTGTTTAAAATCCCTGAAAAACTGATTTCTGGCAAAACAGACTATTTTTTTAACTCTGTCCTGCACATACACTACTTGTGGAACTTCCTTTGAAGAAGTTCTGCCATTTGTTCATAGTATTTTTAGTGAATTCTTCATTTATTTCACCAAAACCTGACACGGAATGAAGAATCATTTCCTAGTAAACCACAATACAGAACTATCTATCAATCACTGACAGTTAAACTCAGTCATCCATATTGGATTGTGATGACCATAAGTGCCATTAAAAACTTGGTAATTTGTGTAGCTTCTAATCATGTTTAATTGAAACATTAGAACAGTAAAATGCATTCCATTTGGATTGAACGACACAAAAAACAACTTATCTGTTTAAGCCCATTTTCTCAAAACATGGTTTTAAAATACACTTTATCTGTGGGAGAGTTAAACAGTTTGGTACCAGAGGCTCATTTGTACACTTGCACTACAAAATTTAAATCAATTTGCATAATCAAGTCCTACCAAGTGTTTGCCACCAAGATGAATTATGTCTTTTCTTTTAGTTTACCCTCGAGCTATTGTGAGGAATAAAATAAACACAGTAGTGCTAGATTAAATTTAGAGTTCTGACTATCTCACTGAATTACCAATGATCACAAATACAGCTTACAAAGTCACATTTCTGCATAGCAATGGTTTTGTTAAAATTTATTTATTGTAAATATGTGCCTTAAATGTATCAACACCTGTATTTTTCCTGTGCAGAGTGTCTTGTAGCCAGCATTTAAGTAGCTGAGCAATGCCTAGCCCTAACCCCTTCTCACAGTGTGATTAGTACCAGGCATTCCAGGAAAAAAGCGTGATAAGTCCCAGATGAATCCCATTTGATTATTACTGTAGATGCTTTAATCACTTTGTGCAATTTTGAATCTTAATAAATCCTTAGTTTTATTTCAGTACCGTTTGTTCAAATGTTTTGATATATGTCTCCCAAACATATGTATCCTGAGAAAGTTACATAGTCTATCCTAAGTTTTGGTAATAAATAAAAGGAATGAAAGTTTGAGTTAGTATTGTAATGCTCATCATCCATAGTTTCATGCAGGTTACTCTAACCAAACATTTTTTTAAGAGAGATTAAACGCATGAGATATTTGGCCCCTTCTTCCATACACAGATTATACAAATAACCTACCTTGTCTCCCTTTTTTTTTCCACTGGATAACTTTATTTTTCAACTCCTGTTTTTCCAGATATCCTTACGCAAGGTAATCACTTTAACTTTTACTTTCATGTAATGTTGACACAGATAGCAGAAATATTCATACTGAAAATGAGTACTACCCACTACAGTACAAAAGCACATAAAATGTCATCTCTTTCCCAAGGAACCATCACAGCCACTAGGAAATTATGCTTGTTATTATTGGCCATGAGACAGAGTGATTAGTCATGAATCAAGAGAAAGGGAGCTAACTGTATCAGGTCATCAGGTCTTCAGTTCATGAATGAAAAAAAAAAAAAGATTTTATCATCATGAAAGACAAAAAAACAAGGCAAAAAAAATTATTGCCAAAAAAAATAAAAGCAGGTTTTCTGACAAGGGAAGTTTCAAAAACTGAATGAAACATGATACAAAAGTAGAAATCAAATTCAGTAAGTCTAAAGTAAAAAGTACAGTGACAGCAGAAACCTTGAAATTACATTGCAAGAAATACATTGCAAAAGATCATTTTTTCTCATAAATTGACGCTAAAACAACAAAATAAATACATCAGTTGGAAAAAATTCGTAAGATAGTAAGGTTCAAAATATCAGAGATAGAGTTTCCAACCTTCCTGAAATGAAAACTTTACTGAAAACATGAACAATTCTCCATGTATTTTGTTAGTGCACTTTTCATTTCTCTATTAATAGTAGGCGAAAATAAATTTTTACAGCTTATCATTAGTTATCTAATACTCTGTAAATCATAAAAACTCAAAGAAAGGGTTTCTAATTGAGAAATACAGTAAGATGATGTTTTTAAAGGAAAAAAAAAACTTTTAAAAACTTTACTGGCAACATAAACCAAGGTGGAAATATTTAGTTACCCAGTCACGTGAAGCATGTCTAAACTGCAGAATGCATTATCTAGAAGAAAGATTAAATACTAATCCAAGTTAATCACAGAAAGAGAATGAACGATATTTTCTGGAAGATAATCCATTACATTTCTTGTAATTAATATCAAAAAATCTCAAGCAAGAAATTCAGTATCAACTATACCAAAACATGTTGTCAGGAGACTTACATATACCAATGTCTAGCAGAGATATGGCTTAAAATTCAAACCTAAAAGAATATAACAAGCTGAAGATTTCACTGCAAAAATAAAATCATTTCCTACTGTGTTGGAAAAGCCTAAACAGAAATATGTATGTGCAGGAAACTCCATATTCTCTGCAAGCACCCATCCTCCTTCAAACACACACACAATTGCATACCTGAATGTTAAAGTGCCAAAATCTAGTCCATTTGACTTGTACTGTGATTTCAAGAACAGACTAACCTAACATCACCCAGCACTGCATCAAATGAAGACAGTATTCTCCTCATCCTGCAGCCGTTTGCCTTCACCTTTTTATCTCAAACATCCCATTCCAACTGTGACAGAGCATTTGTAGAGCCCTCCAAAGCCTGAATTGCTCTGGTTTACAATGTTCTAAGAAAACAAACAAAATCAACAAAGAACACAAAATAAACAGAAGAAACATTGCAAATGGCTGCCAATTAACCAGTTCAGTATCATTTACTTGGGGAGTTTCATGTGCAGCAAGCCAAGGAGGATGGATGACTCTTGCAACTGCAGTGTTGAATGTTTGGGAAACTGCAGTGTTTTGTGTAACATGCCACAGAGCTGACTCTTCTGGAAAGTACTAATCTACTACACAGGCATGGCATGACAGTGTATCATGTGCTTGCAGTTCCTGGTTCACTCACTGCATCCTACATACAGTCCTTGAAACAGGAAAAAAAATGATTCTTAATAAAAAAAATGTCTGAAGGTAAGTGGATGAATTTTAGAGAATTTTAACTGAAAAAAAAAAGATGATGTAGATAGTTTTGAAAAAAAACCCCATTACATCCATATTTATACAAGAAAATACTACGAACAGTGCAAATTAAGGAAGCTGGTTTTACTGATGTTGTAGCTATATAACATTCAAAAATTGTATGGATCCCTTGCAGATAAAGTGAGAAAATTGAAGGCTATGTAGTTTTCTCCAACCTTAACATATGGAAGCAAAAAAAAAAAAAAAGTGAAGAATTTACTATGAGTTCTCCCACTGAAATTAAAATCCTGGTCAACCCTGGAACCCTGTTTAGGACACAAAGATACACAAGATATTAGAAACACATATTTTCCCCATCACTCAACAGTCCTTACATTTTATATAATTCCCATTCCTTTGCACTTCACATTCTGAAGGAATATTCCTTTTGTTGCTCTTGAGCTCTATTGATATAAATGAAAATTGTTTGATTAAGTAACCACAGATGTTCTCTCTTCAACTTGTTGTCTGGTCATTTTGGATTACAGCTGCATAAATAGGAAGTGTCACAGAAAACTCAAACAATCCCTCTTGAAACAAAGCTGTCAGAATACATTCAAGTTAGCTACTTTTGCAATACTCTAATGTAAGTAGAAGGTTCAGCATCCTCTCTCAAACACAAATTCAATTACATACTACATGACTTTTCAACAAAAGAATAATGATGTCTGGCACAGGCATTTCTTGAGACAAGGACTAGGACACTTCAGTTCTGAATTCAGAAAGCCATTTTCAGCTGTTAACATGTAAGCATCCATTTGCGTTCTAGCCTCTCCTGATGTTTTGACTAGATCTCTGCTGTACATCACAGGACTTTAAACAACTAACATCCTAGATACCCCCAAGTGGGCACTTAAACATAACCATCAATCTCTCAATAGAATTCTAACCTTTAATTACGGAACACAACCAGGTTTTGCCTAAACTATAAATGACTGCCAGCAGAGAATAGACTTTTTTAAGAAGTAAAAAATTTGCAATGCCACAAACTTGCAGCTACACTTTCTAATATATTCCAGCAGCAGTAGTAACTCTGAGATAAAATCCCTAAAAGAAAGATACTTGATGGTTTCTTTGAACTTAGTCTCGGAATTTCCTAAGACATGAAAGATGGACTACCACCAGAGAAGTCTGATTTCTCTAACTTTAATTAGTTCTCTTGACTCTCATTGTCACTGTCACAGTATAACAGCCAATTCAGTGAATTCATCTGAATGATTAAATCAACTCACCATGGAAATTAGAGAAGCCTAGAGACCAGTTCCAGAAGCAACATGCATACCAATTTTATTTTAGCAGCAGATACAATTAACAATATTGTGGGAACAAGTATTCAGAGTATAAAGAAACAAACTGAAGAAGCTGACATTTGTCTCATAGTGAAGTAGATGACTATGTTAAAAAAAAAGAAAAAACAACCTCCATTTGAGGGTTTTATATGAAGGTAGGCCACTTCTACCTATTTGTTGTACTCTACTTTGCGTAAGTAGGCTTTTTTATAATTAGTCTTCAAAAAAAACACCTGCATTTCTCCCCTACATTCCTGCATCATTAATTCAATTATCACCTCAAACTTGTGTCACATTAAAATGATGTTGCCAATTTAAAAGTATGAAATGACTGTAATCTATCTTGTAGCACATCTTTGTCACATATTCAGCTCAGAAAGCTCCTGCATCATGTCACTAAAGCCCATTCTTGCTTTCTCATGAAGAAATTACATTCTAAAAATATCTTCCAAGATATCTTGCTCTATTAACACATTTACTTCTTACAAGAAAATAAGCAAACTCTTTTGCTAACTCCTAGCCTTATTTTTGCTAACTCTGTCTTATTTCAGACTGAGGAAACTATTTTTAGGCTTTTCATACAATAATCTTACTTGCACAAATATGAAAGTTTAATATTGACAATGTTCATAGTGCTGGGTCAACTCCCAAGAAGGCTGTAGGAAGTTTCAAAGTTAATAGAAGACAATAAAAAGTTTAAACAGCTGACAGTTAGGGTCAAAATTAATGCAGATATCAATGTTTATAGCATTCTGACACAGACAAGCCAACAGCCAAACTATTTAACTAATAAGGAACTGAAAAAATTATCTTTTGAAGTGTTCAGTTCATGTAAACTTCCAGGTGCTAGTTTAAGCATATCCCAGCACTAATTTCTCCCACACTGGTTCTTCTCACCCTCCATGATTCTCAGAACAATAGTATATAGCATGAAGGCCTGGACATTAAAAGGAAGGTGGGTGAGCTCTGGAGAATGTCTTGAATATCACTGACAGCTGGAAAAGGTCATTAATTACAGTGATTTTAGTTCCACAGAAACATAAGTCATTTTCTAGGAAACAAAAGTCCTAGTAATATCACAGAATCAACTAGGTTGGAAAAGACCTTTGAGATCATCAAGTCCAAC
This sequence comes from Platysteira castanea, assembly GCA_013397175.1. NCBI lineage: Eukaryota > Metazoa > Chordata > Aves > Passeriformes > Platysteira > Platysteira castanea. The sequence continues at coordinate 706,319 of VYXC01009754.1, forward strand.
CTATGACCTAACACCACCGTGTCAACTAGACCGTGGCACTGAGTGCTACGTCCAGTCTTTCCTTAAACACCTCCAGGAATGGTGACTCCACTACCTCACTGGGCAGTCCATTCCAATGCCCAATCACCCCTTCTGTGAAGAACTTCTTCCTAATGTCCAACCTAAACCTCCCCTGGCACAGCTTAAGACTGCGTCCTCTTGTCCTGTCTCTGGTTGCCTGGGAGAAGAGACTGACCCCAACCTGGCTACAGCCTCCTTTCAGGTGGTTGTAGAGAGTGATAAGGGCTCCCCGGAGCCTCCTCCAGGATAAACAACCCCAGCTCCCTCAGTCACTTCTCACACAACTTGTGTTCCAGACCCTTCACCAGCCTTGTTGCCCTTCTCTGGATAGGCTCCAGAGTCTCAACATCCTTCCTAAACTGGGGGGCCCAGAACTGGGCAGAGCACTCGAGTTGTGGCCTCACCAGTGCCAAGTACAGGCGAAGAATCACTGCCCTGGTCCTGCTGGCCACGCAATTTCTGATCCAACTCAGGATGCTGTTGGCCTTCTTGGCCACCTGTGCACACACTGGCTCATGTTCAATCTGCTGTCCATCAGTACCCCCAGGTCCCTTTCTGCCTGCCCACTGTCCAGCCACTGTCTGCAGCCTGTAGTGCTGCAGGGGGTTGTTGTGGCCAAAATGCAGGACCGGGCACTTTGAGAAAAATTAATCAGCACTCTCCCTTACACCAGAACAGCTAGAGTTACAGATTGCTTCATCATTGCCCAGCTTTCAACCTGTAAATGATGGCAGAAACATAATGGGCTTTCTGCTCAAATTTTGGACTAAGCACATAGACCCCACCAAGCCCTTTTTCTAATAAAATAACAGACTCTGCAGGCAGAGACAACTTCCTCTGACAACTCTCAGAGGAAGAGACAACTGAAAAGGTTTTCCTTAGCAGATTTCTGTGAAAGGGTTCTTGAAAAGAAAGATGGCAGACAGAACACATAGCAGCTGACCCAAGAGTTTGCTGTAATAGCAGCAATATGGAAAAATCCAATAAGGGAGTAAAGAGAGGAGCTAAGGCATATAAACAATAAATATCTTATCTTCCATATATTATTTAAAAACTAAGTTGTTAGAAATTAATTAAAGCATTTTTCTAGAAACTGCTAATGTTTTATAAAATTTTGCCTGCTAATTCCCTTCCTCAATGTGTAATTAGGGGTGGGGGGAGGGAGGTTCACAGACTAAAAAATCTGAGCAAGACCAAGACCTCATCCCTAAGCCCCTCTTAAATGAGGCATAAGATATAGATATTTATATACTCTTGCGAAAAATGAAGGGGAAAACTCACAAAGGCAATCATCACCTTTGAAAATATCAAAATGTTTGGAAGCTGCAGTCTGATAACAATAGAATAATCCAGTTGAAAGGGACCCACAAGGATCATCAAAGTCCAACTCCTGGCCCTGCACAGGACAGCCTCAACAGTCACACCATGTGCCTGACAGTGTTGTCCAAATGCTTCTTGAACTCTTTCAGGCTTGGGGCTATGACCACTTCCCTGGGGAGCCTGTTCCAGTGCCCAAACACCCTCTGGGTGAAGAACTTTTTCTGGATATCCAACCTAAACCTGCCCTGACACTATATGAATAAATGAGCTAGAGAAATACACATCTTAGACAACAAAGCACGTGAAACTGGGAGGTGAGTAAAAAGGCTTTATAAATTTAAACTCAAGAAAGAAGATTACAGACCATGAAAAGAAAACACAAAAATAGCTGTAGACAAGTTTCAAGTTTTAAGACTCTAAATAGAGTCAAAGATTGAAAATGGATGTCACCTGCAGAGTATTCTGCACTTAATGCTGTTTTTCTCTGAAACAGCCTGAAAAAATTAAGCAGGAAACAGTGAAAACATGCAGGATGTCTTACCCTAAATATACACAGTGAGACCAACATAAGAAAATATGTTTCAGTGAAACATGAAAGAAGATGGTATGCTAAGTAAAATATAATGAAAGGTATGACAGGTCTCATCTGCTCAAATTCCAAGCCCAGGCTAGACGTGTTACTAAAAAATTTTCTAAGTGTGGGACACTGCAGACAAAAATTACTAAATATTCTAGGACATAATTTGAGGTGTCCTATACCTGATGAGTAAAGGGTAAGCTAAGAATTTCCAGGGCATAAACTTTTATTAGTCCATTTTTGCATTTCTCATTCAAGTAAGGTTTTTGAAAAGTATACATGTATAACAAATTTAGAGAGTCATGTATACTTTCCTCCCACCTGTTTAATATTCGTTTGTATAAAACCAAGGCAGAGCCTTGTGTACTAATTACCAAGTCTTCTCTATATACACCTTAGAAATCATAACAGTAAGCAATGAAAACTGTAATAGAAACTCTGCATTTGGCTTACTCACAATGTATCACTAAGAAACAATCCATGTAATGGGAAAGGTTTAGTCATTGCTTTCTACTATCAATATAAGTTCTATTCTCATACAGCTCCATTCCTCGTTTTTTCCCCTCTTTTTATTATGCTTTCTCACCTTCCATTTTTATTGTCCATCTGCTTCTCCTCTCCTTTGCATAACTTCCCATCTTACTCATTAGCAGAAACACAAGGCAGAAACCTATCTTCTTATAGGCCTCTACAAAGATACTAAGCCATTCCAGCATGCAAAAGAAATCAATACTGCAGTAGAAGTAGAATACTGCTCAAAACACAAAGACGGACGAACACAGAAATATTGACAGAAACTAGGATTCAGCATAACAATGAACCTCAGCAGAGTTGTTTCATTTTGCCTATTTTTATTATTATATTATTTGGATTTATTTGGAATGTAAAGTCTACAGATACCAACGAACTGACTATTAATGCTGCAAATTTATTAATGGATCAACTTCTACAGAAATGCATGTATTCTATCATTTCTTGATCTTCTCAGTTGTTACATAAGGAAGCAAAATATCAATATCTGGAAAAGGAAAATAGCGAGGGGGGAAGGGGACCATATTAAAAAAACATCCCTGGGAGTGTTCAAGGTCACACTGAATGGGGCTTTGAGCAACCTGATCTAGCGGAAGGTGGCCCTGCCTATGGTAATGAGGTTGGAACTAGGTAATCTTTCAGGTCCCTTCCAGTCTGAAACTTTCTTTGATTCTACGATGATAATATAAGCTTGAAATAAAGCAAGAAAAAAATCATCTCACTCTGCTCCTTTCCCTCACTTATCTGTCCTATATATGTTCCACAGATTGAACAGACCTGACCCATTGCATGAAACTCAAACCAGTGTATCAACATAACAAACTGAGATTGTACTTATGAAACAGAAATTTTTGCCAATCTGTTAACCCGTTCAGCTAGTACTAAACAGACTAAATACTTATTCATTAAAAGGTAACACAAAACATCTGTACACTATTACAGCTGTTTGTAAACTGGTATATAGCTCAAATTTGTGCAAATTTAATGGACAGTAAAATTGATCACAACAGACTAAAAAGTCCTGTTGTGGTAATACTGCCAGATGACGTCATCTTCTCTCTTTAATTTAATTTTCATACCTTCTCTTTAAAATTAAATGAGAGCTTAAAGCATTTCTGATTCTATTCTCCCACGAATAATCCGTCATTAGATTTAATTACTTACATTCTACATAGTTACATTATTCCTACAAACAGTCAAGCCTACTTAAAGTTACTGTCCTAAAATTGACTAGAAGCTATGATCCAGGAGAGATGCCTGTTTTTGCTTTACTACACTTTGAGAATTCAAATGTTCCTTCCTTGTGTACGTTATTATGCAATAAATCAACAAGTCCCTTCAAGTTAATATGTCATTCTTACATTTTCATGATTTTTTCTGAAATGCCTGATCTATTTTACATACAACTGTCTTTGTGGAATTTGCATACAATTGCCTACATACAACTCACTCCTATTTTCCAACTAATAACAGAATTCATGATTTTGTTTTAAAAAATTTATTCATGATGCAATTATTATCCATCAGAATGACTTGCAGTTATTCACTGCAAGTTTGTCTGCTGCATGGTACTCTATATGCCAAATTCATCACGCTTAACTTCACCAATCTGAAACATAGGTTTGTCTAGTCTAATCACCCAGATCCTCTATCCAATTCATCCGAACAGACAAGCATGAAAAGAAGACAATTCATTCCAGCTATATCAGATGTCCTTTAAAATGGGATATACTGCTCTCTTGGGGTGCCTGCTTGCCCAGTTAATTATAAAGGAAGTCTAAGTCACTATGCTCTATTAAAAGTCTCATTTTTAGACAGATACATTTAAATAAGACATAATCCAGCCATGACATGGCAACAGGATTATTTCTGATAGTATAGTTACATCACCTCTGCAGAATGACACAGACTAAGCAGAAAAAGGGTCTTTGCTGTCAGCAGAGCAGAAATCAGACTAAGAGTGTCTGCACAGCACCTTTAGCTGGTGTGCTGTTCTTCTACAATGACCCGGCCCTGCTATGCTGACAAAATTCCATTATTATAAGGTTGGCCTAGAATGCAACTACAAGAAATCTGAGCCAATGATTTAATAAACATATTAGCTGAATATTAAAAAACTTCATAGCTAAGTATGGTTGCTGAAATGCAAAAGAATCCTGCTGGATATTAGTGCTTATAAACCATGCATTCATGGTTTACACTCTTCTTTAAATGAGAATCAGAAGTGCAGTTCACAGCAAACATTAAGGAGTATTCTAAGAAATATACTGAAATACAGAGCAGCATGTGCTGCAAAAAAACACATTTCTAGACCTGTACACAAACATCATCCCTTGGGTTTGGATAGTGTGGTGGGCCAGTACCAGCACAGTAAATTTTCTTGTGAACTGAAACAACTTACATTGTAAAGCCAGAACTTTGATTCTGAAGTAAATGCAAGGAAAACAGATTGCAGTGTTGGTTTAGCCACCTGTTTGTGTTTTCATACATTAGAAGCTTTGTCCTTATCAAATGTACTTATATTCAGGCCTTTTAAAAGGAAACTAATCTGTTCAAACCAAATTAGCAAATACAAAAGCTTTATTTAAACCTGATATTTATCAGGAAAACACAGCATGAAGAGACAGTAATAAACTTATGTTCTGCTATGCCTACTGAACTCACAAATACTGTTTTTTCTTGCCTCAAGTCTGTGATCAAAAGACAGAACACTCTTGGCCATAATACATTTAAGACTAAAGATGAAAAACAAAAGAAAACTGTAACAAAAGAAAACTGTTGCTGTGTAGTCAGCATCACCATTTTTATTAAAGCACTCTTTTAAAGCAATATATGTTTTTGTCTGGAAAATAAGATTAAGAAGGAAGTAAAATATTTTGAAGAATTCAGTATGAAAATACAGCCACAATGACTTTACGGGACACCCTACTCCACATTAGTAGTGACAGTAGTAAGAAAGTACATATCATATCAGTAGGACAGAAATACAGCACTGATGTACTGATACTACACACCAGTAATGACAGAAACCTATAATGCAGCAACCAACATGCACTTGTGCTCTGTTTCTAATCTCCAGGTTAACTTAGGGGAACAATTATCGTTAACAAGAGCAAGATTTAAGGCTCTACTCTCTCTTAAGGTTCTATTGTCAGAAATCAGTTTTGATCTTCAACAATAATGCACTTCTTTTGTATGGAAGAGCAAGGAAAGGAGTTAAAATTAGGTCTGGAAAAGAGGTAGATGATACAGTTGAGTCTTTTTGCACTGAGGTGTAATCAATAATATTTGATATATTCCTGGCAGAACTTTGTCTAATTTACTCTTTACATTGAGAATTCTATGTTTCTTCCTCATCTTCTTTATTTCCTTGACAATTAAACTCAGAGTTTCTGTCTTGCTTCATAAGGCTTTTTTAAAAAAACAAACAAACGTTTTTTTCTTTTGTTCCTCCAGAATCTCTTCAGTCTAGCGATGTTACATAGTAGGACTTTCCCACATTCTTACTAAAACAAATGCAAGGATGATAAAAAAGTAAATCAATTCTCCATTTGTAGTGATAGGAGGCACCTCGGTTTCTTCTACATTTTATTTTCACAGAATCAGAATGTTTGGAAGGGATCTCTGGAGGGCATCTGACCCAAGACCCCTACTCAAGCAGGGCAACCTACAACCAGTTGCCCCGGACTATGTCCACATAGCTTTGTGGAACTCAGAATTATCTTCTTCATGACTTCAACTGGTTTTTACATTCACATAGTTTTCCAACTTCAAAGTAAATAATAAATCTATTCTTTCTAAATGAGCACAATGGCATCCTATATCTGATTTTTTATGACACTTCTGTGCAAAACTACAGAATTGATTTCTTCATTGCTACAGCAAAGATAAATTCAATATATGCCGGCTAGCTGGTTGATAGAACTGAGATCTTAAAAAACACATCAATACAATGGTGTGGATTTGTATTTTTATTTTGCAAGTTTTGCTATTGACAGATTTATGTCCACCTCCTACTGTAGAAAGAATATGATTACATTACCGTGATAGTGCAGTAATATTATGACTCAATTTCACTTTAATGTACACTATTGTTTACGAAATGGCTAATAAAGCAGTTTTCAAGATGGAGACTAAACTAGAACAATATACATTACACAATAATAGACAGAAAATTACCACTAGGAGAAAAAAAGCATGGCAAATGATACAACTCTAATTTATTAAATTTTTAAAACTCCATCAGAATAATTTATAGAAAGCTTGTATGAAGACAAACTCCTCAGCAAGGTCAGGTGACATACAATAATGGCTGCAAAAAAGAATTTCAGATTTTAAGAAAAACGTGTTTTAACTCTTTAACAAGGTATGCAGCCCTCCTTCTTTGAGTCACTTTCTTCAAGTATCATCAGCTGTATGGAAAAAGTCACTGAAAGCAGAATAATAGAATACTATTAATATACAACATTTATTCAACAAGAAATATGATATGTAAAACTATTTATTGGCTAATGTCCACAATTAGGTAACTAAGCCTTAGTATTATCACCATCCAGTCAAGACACAGAGAGCCTTTTCCCCTTAAGTGCTATCACTCACGTTGGAAAGGGCCATCTTTCACTGGTATGTGGAAATGATCCCATTTTGTCTTTAGGTTTGTATACTTTTTCATGCTCCTGCTTTCTAATTGATGTTATTGCTGATTTCTATCTCAACAATATAACCTACATCTCTCATTTTGCCCTCCTTAGCTTGCATCATTCTACTCTGTAGAGATTATCTCAGTTCTTTTAACATAGAAGTCTTCTCAAAAACCTAAGCCATGGTTACACCATATCAGGAATGAGATACAGTTCCTTAATGATGGCTGAATACAGAGGGAGAGGGAAAGGGGAGAAAGCAAGAGTTTTCGCAAATTGCTTTTTCCTCATGTAAAATATGCCTCTGTATCCATTCTTCTGTTTCTTTTTAAATAAAATGGGAGCAAATTTTGGATGTGCTGTCAAGGAGTCCACTCCAAACGTTCAACACCCAGAAGAAACGCTTCACATAGAAAACCTGAAACAGACACACTGCAAAACCCTATCTTCTTAGAAGTCTGAATGAAAGCAGATACCAACACAGTTCAGCAAGCCCAAAACTTCATCTTTCAAGCAGAACTCAAGGGATTGAAGTGATTTAAGGATGCACGTTGACAAAAAATGCAGACTTTTAACATGTTCCCTACCAACAAAATTACATAATACACCCCAAACAGTAATTTCAGGCTAAAATGTATAAACAGTAAAGAATTGGACAAATCAGAGAAAACATTAAAAACTTCTGAAAAGTCAGCTAAATTGCCTCATCATATAGAATGCTAATTAAAATTACTTTAAACTATAAAAGAGTTTGTTGTTCATGTAATGAATACAATCCTTTATAAATACATCGTAAGGAGGGTAACAATATAAGAATGATGTAAACTACTAAGAAAGTTAGTCCCTTGGTTTCTGATGTATGTTTGCAGCTAAGGAGTAACTGTGTGTCAGGCTGCAACCAAGGTATTTTTGTAAGCTCTCAATGAATGATGTACAAACCTCATGAAATTCAACAAAGCCAAGTGCAAGGTCCTGCACCTGGGTTAGGGCAATCCCAAACATGGATACAGGCTGGGCAATGACTGGATGGAGAACAGCCAGGCAGAGAAGAACTTGAAGGTGGTGGTACATGCAAAACTGAATTATAGCCAGGAATGTGCACTGGCAGCCCAGAAAGCCAACTGTATCCTGGGCTGCATCAAAAGCACCATGGCCAGCAGGTCACAGGAGGTGATTCTACCCCTCTACACCACTCTGGTGAGACCCCACTGCATCCAGCTCTGGGGCTCCCAGCCAAGAAAGACATGGACCTGCTCAAGAGGGTCTACATGAAAGTTATGAAAATTATCAGAAGGCTGAAGCGTCTCTGATGAAGACTGGCTAAGAGAGTTGTGATTGTTCGACTTGGAGAAGAGAAGGCTCTGGAGAGACCTTGGAGCAGCCTTCCAGTAACTAAAGGGGGCCTGCAAAAAGATGGGGAGAGACTTTTTACAAGGGCATATAGTGAACAAGAGGAAGTGATTTTATACTGAAAGAGGAGAGGTTTAGATTGGATATTAGAAAGAAATTCTTTACTGTGAGGGTGGTGAAGCACTTGAACAGGTTGCCCAGAGATGATGTGGATGCTCCATCCCTGCTCAAGGTCAGGTTGGATAGGGGTCTGAGCAACCCAGTCTAGTGGAAGGTCCCCTAACCATATTGAGGGGTTGGAGTAGATGATCTTTAAGGTCTCTTCAACCCAAAGCATTATATGATTCTATGACAGGATTATATGTCAAAGAATTAAATAAGAATCCTTTTACAAAAAATAAGAGAGAACCATTCTTCAAATAAGCGTTTTTCCCCCTTTTCTAAATTTGAGTTTACTGAAATGTAATTTCTTACTCATTCTTCAGCTACATATTGACAGAAGACTTGCCATCATTACCATTGCAAACAGATGTTTGCCTGCCTTTTTAAACATAAGTATGGAAAGACAATAAAAGAGGAATTAAGCCTGTTATAATCGGCAGAATAATAACTACTTTTAAGATACCTCAGTCAGAGGACAGAATCCAAAGTACAAAGGCAGAAATGCAAAGCCAAGCAAAGAAATTTTTTTTGTATTACTTTTCGTAAACAAAAGCAGGTGTTTCACAAAGGCAGGCCAAAATGCTACATTCCTTATTTGTTACAGTGACAAAACAAAAATGGAAAATACCCAATTAATTGCATAATTAGGTCATCTTCTGGAACAATTTGTCTTCAATAGCTACTGAATATTTTAACAATATATATGCCAGTGTTAAGGAGCATAAGAGAGAAGGATTATGGTTTTAATAATTGTAATCAAATCCAGAAATCAGATCTTCCTTTAGCCTGTGATAAACCATTATTTTAATAATTTCTAAAAGAAATAAAGATGCACAGGAGGAAAGAAAGTAAACTCAACTGTTGGAACCCTGGATTCTGAGAGATGACTGTGACATCTGCACCAGTGTTCAACACTCAGCCACTGACAAATTTTCAAAATTCAGACACCAGCCTTGAACCCACTCTGTCAGGTATGACATTCTTCAAACAGGATGAAACTTGGTACTAATGAGACTCCTTATAATACACCTGTGGTGGGCTGACTCTGGCTGAACACTAGCTGCCCACCAAAGCCACTCTGTCATTCCCCTCCATGGCTGGACAGGGGAGAGAAAATAGAATGAAAGGTTTGTGGGTTGGGACAAGGACAGGGAGAGATCACTCACCACTTACTGTCACAAGCAAAAAAACCTAAACTTGGGGGAAAATAAATTTAATTTATTACCAATACTGTCAGAGTAGGATAAGGAGAAATAAAGCCAAAACTTAAAAACACATTTTTCCCCCACCACTCCCTTCTTCCTGTGTTCAGCTTCACTCCTGATTTTCTCTCCCTCCTCCTCCCCCGTAGCAGAATGGAACAGGGAAGGGGGTTGTGGTCAGTTCATCACATGTTTCTGCCACTGGGAGAAGACTCCTCCCACCTTCTCCCCTGCTCCAGCATGGGGTCCCTCCCATGGTAGATAGTTCTCTTAATGTATGCTATACACAATCAAAAGTTACTTCAAGACCCAAATCTTCAGGTTATCTTCTAGGTCCATGATAACACACACTAACAACACTCTAAAATTATTTATTATTTAGCATTTTCATTTTGATGTTCTTGCCCAGAGAAGTAATTTTCTCCTTCTGGTGTTACTCCTATAATAAAAAAAAAAAGAGACAAAACATACGAAGTTCCAACTTCTATGATTTAACAAAACAGACAGAAGCCCTAGGTCATCCTCATGATGATGAAACCTCAAGTAAAAAACACCGGCATCTTTTCCATAATAAAGATGTAATTTCCCAATACTTGTCACTGCCATGTAATAGTGCAAGAGCTACCTGACACATCACTGACCTAAAGAGTCATTTTTCACTTAGACTGGCAAACCATCTAAGTCTTTTTTTTTTTTTTTTTTGTGAAGCGCTAGGTAATGCATAAAATTCCAGGCTACATCCAGCAGAATTACTCTTTTCTAGGTCTTGGTGATCAACCTCACAGCTTAAAATGTCAGGCTTCAGATTTCATAACATTATACAAGACGACTTCTACACCTCCTAATGTAGTCCTCAGCATTTTCTCCAAAAAGAACAAAATCAATCAAGGCATGAAATCGTGCTACCTCCTACAGTAGTTCCATCTGAAGGGGAAAAGAAAAGAAGAAAATCACAAAACTGAAAATAATTTTTAAAAACCTTCTAAGAATCACACAAACGCATCCTAATGCAATCATTTGATTCTGTCTTTCTGACATGCTGGAAAAAAAACTATGCCACTAGTTTACTCGAAGTTACGTAGAGTCCAGTGATACACTCACATTAAAAACAGCAAAGATCCATATAGATACTGATTACTGGCTTTTAAGTAGAATAGACAACTGTTCTCAATTAGAAAAATAAATGGCACGAACCGCACTACTGCCCTACATACCCATTACCAGTCCTTCAAGTATTCTTTATTGATCTAAACCTCATTTTAAATAAACCTGTTTTTCAGTTTGGCTTTTTGCCAGATCATCTGCAAGCATCCAATTTGTAAAAAATAGTTTTCAAAAATCTTCTGCTAAGACTTGAAAATATAAGCAAACATCTATTGAAAAAAAATCCCAACAATCACAAGTATCTGAGTCAAAGCAACAGTTTTTCTCTATTTGACTTTACTGAGTTCACATTAATGACTTGAAACTTAGTAATCTACACAGGAGAGCTAAATTAACTGCACTACAAAATATGTTCAGCTATTGTATTACACCTGCAAGTCTCACTATAATAATATTAACTGAAATTTTTATAACTCTGAAAAAGAAAATGGAAGTTGATAATGATCATGCAATTTTTCTTGATTCTCACAAGGAACATTGTCTCTCACAATATTCTTGCATCTGTGTCAGGACATTGCAGGACATGGATGGAAAACCAAATGTGAAAAATAAAAAAGCTGTATTATCAGGCTCAAAAGGCAGTGGTTCATGAATGGTTCTCTGCCTGGGAGCCAGTAATAAATGGAGTACTGCAGGTGTCTATGCTGTCCTGTTCAACTTCTTTATCACTGATCCAGATAAAAGCTGACACAGTGCTTTCTCAGCTTTGCAGATGACACCAAATTATGGGAATCAGTTGATACACTCACAGACAGGGAATATAAAATCTCTGTCTCCAGGTTTGAGCCCCCAGTAAAAGAAAAGACACTGATAAATTGCAGCATGTTCAGCAGAGGGCCACCAAGCTGGTGAGGGGCTGGTGCACAAGCCCTGCAAGCTAAAGGCATGCTTGTTCAGCCTGGAGAAGAGACAGTTTCAAGTGGACTTAGGAGCATGTCAGTACCTACCAGCTTATCAAGAAGACAGACAAGCTTTTCACACTGGTAGACGGTGAGTGGCCAAGAGACAATGGGTAAAGGTTTAAAAAGCACAGATTCAGACTGGATATAGGGAGATGCTTTGTTCCAGAGAGGACAATCAGGCAGTGGAAGAGGCTGCCCAGAGAGGTTTTACAGTCTGTTTGGAAGTCTTCAAGATCCAACTAGATAAACCCCAGAATCTACTCTGACATCATAGCTGGCTCTGCTTGAGTAAGAGATTGAACACCCTGAGGTCACAACCTCAATTACCCTATGATTAGGGATGTCATCCTACGATCTATGTCTCCCAGTTTAGTGAAGATATAAAGACATGGATACTTAAAAAAATGCCCAGCTTCTTTACATTTCTTATATACAGGCAGACAAGCTCAGACGGTTTTGAGTAATTTCCACTAACTATAGTAAAAATTATGGCCAAAGAAGTGGCTGTCCTCCCTAATTCTTTGCTTTGACCTCGCCCCTGGTACAAGTCAAACCTGTTTGCAGAATTGCTCTTTACTTCCAATAGCTAGACAGGCTGTCTGAAATATATGGCAAGTCTCAAGGCTTTATTCTCTGGACATAAAAGGCAGATACATCCTTTTAAGCTAGTATCTCAAAAGAAGAAAGATTGAATAAAGAAGTCAGTCCAAAAAAACTGCATCTGTGGGGAATTCATTCAGAGTAGGCATATCACCAAGAATGCTGATAAAATTCTCATGTAAATTCACTGTTCTCTCTTAACAATGCAAAGAAAGCATTTCCCTTCTGCCTCTTCTTCCTTCATCTGGTGTTAGTTTTTAACCCTTCATTAGTCATGTAACCCAAAAAAAGATTCTAAACCATTTGTGAAATATCAGCATGAAGTAGTTTAGGATATCTTGGCATGCTGTGGTGCCATTAAAAACTTTGCATGAAAATGAAAGCTATGAAATCAAATTGTTATTAAAAACATTAAATAATCTCTGTTGCAAAATGTAACATTTAAATCAAAGATGTATTACTATATCTGTTAATATATCTGTTCATGCTCAGTGGACAATATCAGAAAGAATTCTACTTATTCAAGGTCACAATCATACAAGAGACGTGAAGTGGAAAATTACCCAAAATACTATCAAGTCTTTCTTCCCATTTCCAAAAAAAATATTCTATACCATGTATTACCCAGCATTTTATTCTAGCCAGTTCAAAGTAGCTTAAGTGTTTTCTTAAGTATTTTTCCTATCATGAAGGTGAGGATTCTCAGTTCAAGAGTCATGGCTCAACAGTATCACTGACAAATTTCAGAGGTTCACAATCACTCTGCTATTTGAAGTGGAAGAAAAGTCCTACTGTAAGCAGAAAAGCAAACTTAAAGGAAAAAAAAAATTTCTCGATATTGAAAAGATGAGAGTTTTATGCTAGGATACAACTGTGCTTGTAGAAACTTACAGAATTTTTAGAGTAAGTGATTTGCAAATTCTGGTTGATTTGTACTAGTCCCAAACAATTTTCAATTTTCACACTGACAAGATTATGTTAGGGAGTTTCTGTAATGGAGGATGGGCCAGAGGCAGCAACCCTGCTTTCACAGGCATATACTGAATATTACATTTCAGAATCCTATAAAATAAAAATTACCATATTTATAAATTTCAGTGCACAAGGGAAACATCAAACTTATCAAAAAGCCATTTAGTGTAGCACTGCTACTGGGCAGTGTCATATTTAAGTGAAAAGACTATTTTATTGGTTCGTTACCATCTCTCATCTACAGCTGTTTGACTATTTGACAAAAACAGAACACACGTTATATCACCAAGATATATCAAATAATAGTACCATCACTAAGATATTTTTCAATCGAAAATCACTCAATCAAATAGCTCTGGATAGCTTATCTTTCTTTGGCTATTTCACTTCCAGCATTTGGTGTCACTCTGGACTGAACTCAGCTGTATCCATTAATTGTACTTGTAACTCCCATTTTTGGTTATGCAAAATACAGTGAGGTTGTAAAGTTTGGTGACAGAAGAAAGGACACCAATCTCAGTATTTTCCTGAGAGTTAAACACACCATGACATGGAAAAATCTCCAGAAATTCTGACTATTTCCATTTATTAGAATTTAAATGTTAGAAAAGCATTACCTGATTCATGTTAAGCTGTTTCTGTACTACAAATGCTTTCCCTTCTAAAACTCTGAATTTCCACTTTTGTGTGGGAACATAATATATAGCAGCAACTTACAAGTCCCTAAGGGAATCATGTCAATTGGCATTTTAAAAATTAATTCAGTGACCTACAATAATATGAGTTTCTTATGCATAATATTTGTCAGTAGGCAGTGTGGGAAATTCTGAATTCATTTAGAGACCCAAAGCTTTAGAAAGGAAAACAAAAATATTCTTGAACTGCTTCTTCTAAGTTTGTAAGTGTCTTCTGGTGAATGTTTGTAATGTAAGAACAAGGGAAAACTGAATATATTAAAGGGATCTGCATGCAGTGGGGTTAATATTTAAAACAGAAAAGAAAAAAGAATAAGAATTTCTGGCAGTATATGCCCAGCCAGCTACACTATTGACCTGGTGAGACATTCAGAGCTTGTGGAAATTTTGCAAATCTTCTGAAAACTATAGCATGGTAGGTCTTATATTTGCTTGCACAGCTCATTTTTAGTCACTATAAAGAAAATTTGCAACCATAAGCAGGACTTTGGGGCAGGTGGCCCCATCTAAAAAGGCTTAATATCTAATTATATCAGCACTCCCTCCTTCTGATCTTACATGTCAGTGAAATGTCAGAGCAGCACTTCACTGAATGGCTTGTGTAAATGAACCGTGCACAGAGTTGCACATCGCTTTCCACAGTTTGCTGTAGTAAGTGCAAGTTGTCTTTAGAAACAGCTTTTTTCAACTTATTCCCGTTGTTTCACGAAGCATGTTATACTGTGCACATGAGTTTGGTTTATCAATAATAGAGTTAAATTGGGATGGAGCTATCAAAATTAGGGTTTAGGTATCACTGTATATGAAAACAGAGCATGTTCTAAGCAAGGATGAGACACTCACACTATTATAATACACTCAAATAATAGAATATTCAATATATTCAACATTTACAAAGAAAACAAAATATTATCATCACATGAAGACAGAAGCAGAGAAGTCACTACTCAAAACTTAATGAAAAAGTTTCAAAGTTTAACTTCAAAATCCAGCTTATGAAGCTGCTCTCAAACATTTGTATGACACAGACAAGAGCCAATGCGCTTTGTTACAAAAGCATAGTATTTTACAACTGAACTATATTTAAAATTAAGTACCTATAGAAGGAAACTGCAAGGAGTGATTATTATTCCATGAAAGGGTAATACAATACATATTGTCAAATTTCCTATTTTTTCATGGAATCTGAGACAGAAACAGTTCAGAAAGCATTTTGCAATTAATTGCTATCTGTCCTTCAAGGTTAGTTTCCATTTCCAAACAGTACTAAAAATATTTGCAATAGTGAACAAGAATTATTTTCTATTTCTACAGAGTATTTATAAAATCGCCATACTTTTCACTGGATAAATATTACATTTTCTTCCTCAAGGAGGTAACTACAAAATGTCCCCACTCAAATACTACTCTCCATGTTTTTCCAGACTACAATATATTTTTAAAAAAAGAAGCCTTTGCCACTGTATGGCATATCTCTGAAAAACACCAATATTCATTTAGTCAAGTACACAACATCTCTGACTGATAATCTGAAAATTAACATTCTCAGTAACACGAAAATATTTTAATACATTAATCAAGTACAGCACAATGGCCACTATCACAGAACGAAGAATTTAAAGAGAAGTCTAATAACACTGTAAGACAAAAATAATATAAACAGATTGATTTCCTACAATGGGTTAATTTATGGGGAGTTTGGTGGGGTTTTTTGATTTAGTTTGCTTTTGGTTTTCATTTTTTTGGGTTTTTTTAATATGTTCTTTACTCAATGGTCAGGTTCTGGTTGTAGAGTTTGTTTTACTCATGGAGAGTTGCACTTTATCAGCCACAGTTACAGTGCCAGCAGAATTACTGCCACATTCTCTATAGTGCCATCAGTGTAAGCATCTTCAGAAATAAGTACCAAAATTTCTTGTGCAAATGGGCAAGAAAATGAGGATCTCCCTACATCACAGACTTTCAAATGTAGGGCTTGAACTTTGATAACACTTGCTCTTTTAATACTTTTTTGTTCTCCTCAGTGCTACATAATACAAAATTGGAACTCACACAAGACTGGACATACTCAAAATGCCTGTTTAAGTGCCTTCACAACCTGATCTAACATTAGCTAGACAGACATCTAAGAGTGAGAGAGAGGGAATGACAGCAATGCCGGAACTAAAGGCCACTAACAAGCTGAAACTAATCTTACACTGATGGATGGTAAGAAGGAAGTCAAGCAAGTATCTGACATCTGTAGGAGAAAAGCTGGAATCCACATTAAGTAAAAAATAAATTTCACTTAAAATTACATTTTTATTTTTGCTGAATTTGCTCCTACTGATGACAACCAGTTTCGAGAGCAAGACTGAAAGTGCAAACTCTGAACTGAAACTGCAATAATGCTGAAAACCTCAAAAGAGACACTTCTGAAAGATTGCAAATGAAACTCAAAAAAAGTGAAAGAAGTCCCTGAAGAATCTTTTATTAGTTTTAAACTGGTAAGTCACACTTGGTAAAGGGTGGCATGTGATACAGAAGGCTGCAGAAATCCCACAGGACAAAAATGAAATGCCCAAAAGAAAAGGAAGAGGGAAAAACCCCCCCAAAAAAACTCAAAAAACCAAATATACTTATTTGGGGGACAGAATAAAATAAAAAAATAAAGAATAGAAAGTAATAGCTTGGGAAAACCCTCACAAAACTTCACATGGAAAATAAAAACTAGATGGATGAGGTTTATCTGCTAGACAGCAACACAGCTTCGGCACAAAATCAGACTCCAATTGGGAAATAATATTTACAGAAAAACTTTTCCTTTATCCTCAGGAAGGATACACATTGCTTCGTGTCAACTGAAAAAGTTTATAGTAAACAGTTCTAAAGGGAAAATGTGGGCTGAAATCCTCCAGGATAAATGTCTCTCTGATGAGAAATAATCCAAGTTCATTCAACTTTACACAGCACATTCTTCACTGCAAAAACACGGCAGAGAAAGAAGAGAGAAAAAAAGAGAGAAAAAGAGTACATGGGGAGAGAGCGGGGAAAGGGAGACTGATGTTTTTTAAATTCTGAAGCAGGATGCAATTCCAAATATAAATTAAGTTGAAATAACACAACAGTTTTCCGTATTCTGTCAAGAGAGGTAATTTCTTTCCTCCTTTACTTGTTATATCAGTATCATGAAAACAGCAACTGATTTTCACAGGATGGAAGTGAAATTAAGCAGACTTACTTGGCGGCTTAATTGCTGATCAGAAAAAGACAGCTTCAGTTAATGAAAGATTTTGCTCTGCATCTCAGTGAATCAGCCTAGTTCTAAATTTCACAAAGACATGTGCTGATACACGACTGATAAGCAATCACTGGCTCATTTCTTTTTCTATAAAGCGGTTTTTGTTACGGTACTTATGAGCAGATGAGACCCTTACCTCATACAATATTCACCTTGGTACTTAATACAAGCTAAAAACAAGCTAAAATTACACTCTGTTAGTATGGTATATTGTCAGAATAAAGATGTAACCACAGCAGTCAAAATTTTGTTGGCAGAAACACTTCTGTCAATCAGAATTCAAATGGTAAAAAATATTATGGCTACTGCTTTCCATTAAGAAGGTATCTTTATAAATCTATATGCAAATTTGTAATTATAAAAAAGTTTTCATATATAGAAGTAATATTTAGAGCATATATTTGCTTCATATAGAGACTCTAGTTTACATTTTTTATATTTTAAACTGATATGAGTCTTATTTAGTGGGAAATCAATTACTGCCCTTAATTTTATCTGAGTATGACTGGCTTGCCCAGAAAGCAATAGATCAACCATAAATATATGGCTCAATATGGATACCAGCCCACAGCTAAAAATTTGCAGCTCTATATAACCAAGCACATTAAGCAGTTCTCCAGGGTAACATATAAGCAGAAGTAACTCACATAATTCAGCACACACTACGGGAAGAGGTCTGCTCACCTTTTTTGGTCCAATCCATTTTGAAAAGAAGCTGTCCATAATGTCAACATAATGAATGAAATCTCAAGACTCCTCATAATTTTTAAATGTCCTAAGGGGTTTCTTCACCATCATGTGAAATCTGAGTACTGTATCCTTAAACTGGTTGGGGGAGGCAGGGGAGGGTTGGTGTTACATTAAATTATGTATTTTGATGAATGTGCCCTTTTATTGTCTACATCAACATTCTGTAAAATGCCTGCAAGTAAAAACATTCAGCAATATTATAGCTGTGTTTTCTTAGATTAGCCTTGTTTTACTGTGTAATCCCCCCAAATTTCACTGGTTTTCATTGCAGTAGCAGTTCTTCCATTATGCCTTAGAGATTCTATTATTTAGCATGAAGAACATTATAAAAAGCAAGTATTTTTAAAATATACCATGAAATTCCTTAAGGACAGGGTTTTCATATCATTCTAAGAAAATAATCTCTGAATTCCAGTAATAAAGAAAGAGCATCACTTCACTGTAAATACAGGATAAGAATTGCACGTCTTCTGTCAAGTGTAGTAACACCAAATATATTTTATTCTTTGTAAAGCAAATGTTCCCTAGTATAATCATTTCAAAGAAGGAAGCTTTGCTGGGTTATTTTTACAACTGAACTAGAAAGCAGTGAAGTTGAGTACGTCAGTTTTGGCCAGTTGGGTATATTTAGCAAAACAAAATCTTTGTTCCTCTTGTTCAGCAGCCTTAAATACTGTTATGACATTCTTTTGTCAGTAAAAGGAAAATATTCGAGAGGCTGAGAATTTCTAAGTTAGATCAGTATCTGTAAAAAAGAAATCCACTGTGCAAGGAGAAATACAAAACCAGATTTACCTAAGTTTAAATACTACCATTTTCTTCAATACACCTCGGTCTCCTCCCAGAACCATTACTGTTTCCACTAAATTTAACAGACATCAGAAAGGTATCACAGCAGGATTTTTTTAAACAACAAATAAAAGTATTGTATTATGAATCATTAATATCAGAAATAAAAAAAAAATTAAAAAGAAAATCACAGGTGTGAGTTCTTTGTGGTTTTTGTTCTGTCACTTGGGAAAAAATATTTTGTGAAGATTTGATAGTAAACTTTGATGTTTGATAGCAGAATTTGAAATTATCATTAAAAAACCCTACACATAGCCAATACATGTGTCTACAGGCATATTTCTCACTATAACAGAGCAGTGAAGTTTAATTTTGGAATTATGTGAACCTTTCCCCTGCTTTCTTATATTGTATCAGTTTCACAATCCAAGTGAATTTCACAGATAAGAGTACGAAAAAATGGCAGAAGTAACTAAAAGTTAAATAAACGTATGTCCTTTTAAGACCACCATCACTGAAACATCATGGATATAAAGAAAAATTATCATGGCATTATTTTTCCTGTTCCAGAAATACTTCTTCATACGCATCTCAACATCACTAAGATACAAATTTAATACTAGCTTGCAGCTAATAATATTAATAATGGAAGACAATGTTAATGTCAGGACTCAACACCTGGTCTATGGATATCTTCCTACAGTATATAAAGTACTGAAACTGAGATCATCTTTGAGTATTTCTCATTCTTCTACGATATCTATGCAAAGGAAGGTGAAATATGTGCAAGAAATACACAGTCTTCACATAAAGGACAACTTCTTATTTTTGAGAAAAGTCAATCGGAAGAGATTCTTCAATTCTAAACAATGATCTCAAGACTGTGTTCAGACTCCCACAGAACCCAGCCTGAATTTTACAGAAAGAGCTACTGAGATTTGCAATACCGGCACAATTTTCAGTTAAATCTGAAATTAAAATTTGAAATTAGTAATCAGATGCATGGATTTGTGACATTCCCTGGATGAATAACAGAAAATACCTGATAATTTTTGCTGTTTGTTGCCACAGGAAGATGTAGAGGAAGTAATATTTAGCAGTTTATGGATCGGCTGTCCCTGAATTTGTTTAAAAAGATGCTGTACAGATTCAGGTACTATGGAATGTGGAAAGAAACATCTCCAATGTCTCTTAATGCTGAGGAACTACATAGGCAAGGACACACAGGTAGGGAAACCAAATGACGATTCCCACCTTGTTTTGCCAGTTTTGGAAAGAAATGCTGAAGTAAATGTTTTCTTTGTCAGAGAGTTGCAGTAAGTAGCCTTATACTTCACAGAATCACAGAATATTCTGAGTTGGAAGGCACTTACAAGGATCATCAAGTCTGACTCTTAAGTGAATGGCCCATACAGGGATCAAACCCACAACCTTGGTGTTATCAGCATCATACTTTATCCAACTGAGCCAATCTCAGTGGCACTTCTGCCACATCCCAATTTTTGACTGTCTGTATAACTTTGGCAATTGCTGTGCCACAACTTTAATTTATAAATCTGTGGTTTAAAAGATGCCCCAGCTACCCTTCTACCAGAGCCCTCAACAAGGGACTTCATGTCAAGATTTACTTGCAAAAAATTGGGCCTAGGCCAACTTTCTCGTATTTGTTCCTAGCTGAAGGTACTGCTCCTTTTAAACCTTTCATGCTTTGGAATAATCTAAATTATTTTGTTTTAAAAGTGTTATTAATTTTGACTTTAATTTTATAATCTCATTCTAATGTGGAATAAAATAAACCACAGCCTTTTTGCTACATGATGAATGTTAGTTCTTGGTAATGTTGCTTTTTCAAGTAAAATCACTGAAAGGAACTTTTAAGATGCATACAACATAATGTCCTTAAAACCATATACTGTATTTAACAGATCACAAGCCTTCATGTAACAATGACATCTCCATAAGTTTGTATCAGTAATTTAATGAAGATTTTTGAACTTTCTTGCATTGATTGGCATTCAATTTATCATTCCTTACACTCACTTCACAGGTCTACACTACATTTTTCAAAAGCTTACCATATTTAAATACCCAAATGATTCATCTTAAAAATCCCAGGGATTATTATTGACTGTTATTTTCAGTAAAGTTTAAAAAATAAGAAATAGTAATAATACAATGCTTAGTACATTTACAGCCAGGTTGATTATTAATGGGGATGGGTAACCTAAGAAAGACACAGGAAGAAACCAGGAGAGAAGAAGAAATTAAAAGGCATTATTTGCTCTGACAGAAAAGATAATTGATTATCCTTATAGCCTCACTTACTTCTGATAGTGTCCCATACCCCACGTTAAATTTAGGTACCAATAAGGGAACTAAGGATCAGGAGTTCTCAGTACAGTCAATACTATCAATGGAGCTTGGATTTTGATGCCCCATTTCTAATGTGTCTGTCTGAGTCAGAGATGAATTGCTCTCTGTTATACACAGTCAGTGTTAACGCAGTAAGCTCTTAGTTTAAGATAAATTTTCAGGTTGGACAGTGGCTGAAGCCCCTGTACAAAAACACTGTCGACTGTTTCAAAGTGCAAGAGTCTAATTAAGTAATTAGCTAAACATCTATGTATTTAAATAAAAATATTACTTTTAATTCTTCACTGGTGTGAGAACTTCAGCACTCTCTTTCAAACCCTTATCATAAACCACTGCCTGAAAATCCTCTTAGATCAATGTGGTGAGAATCTAATTAAATCAAGTTACTGAACTGTGTCCATAAACAGTGGTTTTAATTCTGTCAACTTAGTATCACTAATGCCATCCATAAATTTTGTCACATTTACAAAGAAACCATGAAAAAGTCACAGTTTAACTACATAATAAGTTATGCTCTCCTGTGTGACTTTAATGGGCTCTGTTATGATAACAGCAGCCAGCCAATTTAAAATTTTCAGGCTTCATTTTGTCAGCATCTGTGATCCAAGGGGTCATTCATTAAATTATGACCTTATTTCTTCTGTGTGGTTTAACAGACAGAGAGGAAGGAAGGGGGAAAAGAAAATAATATTGTAAACACAAGAACAGTATGGAAGATCCCCAATATTATTTAGTTAACTGCATGTATAGCTCATTAATAGATGCTTTATCTCAACAGGATGAAAATTTGACTGTAAAACTGAAGACCCTTGTTGGTCAGCTATCACAGTCTCCCAAAAGGAGTGTCCAAGATAGGTACAGTGAAAAGTATAAGATGTCATCCTGAAATTTAGGATATAACATAGAAAATATTTTTTCCCCAGCATTACTAAATTGCATGTAAATAATCCTTAAAACTGTTTGGTGAAACATATTCAAATAATTTCATTACTATTTGATCACCTAGTTTAGGAACAAAAGTGAAAAAATTCATATAGAAATATGTTTTTATTCTAATTAAATTACATGTCCTTTATTTGGCCCATCATTTAAAATAAAATGTCTAAGGATAATTGATAAAAACTCATTTCTATAAGTGCTCGTTTTTCTCCACTGACTAGACAGAAATTCTAGTGAGTAGGCTTGATTTATGATATCTAACTATTAAAACAATAGAGATAATTGGAATAAGTTTAATGCAGAAATCTCCCTTGAGGCGACACGGAAATCTATGCAGAGTTTCTTGAATAATGATGCTTTTGTCAAAAATCAGCATCCCTAGGCATGAAAAAATATAAATAAGAATAAAATAAGAAGCTAAAGGCTTCATTCTTAAGCCTTCATTAGAGATTTCTGAAACACAAACAAGTCATAAGATGCTATAAAGGAAGGAAACAGGTTTTCTCACTGGCATAAATTTAACAGGTGAACTAGTCTGTTGTAATCTGTTTAAGGAAGTCTGCGATGATGAAGCACAACAAAATAAGTAGTAAAATAAAGATGTCACAATCTCCTTTCTAGAACTGCTACTGAATAGAGACTCCACCAAATTGCAGGTAGGATCAACAAAGGAAAACAATGTCAATCATATAATTTTTTCCTCCATCGCAGGCCTGTTCTCAGCTTCCTTGTTTTCCCTCTGATCTCTCTGTATGTGTTTATTACGGCTGGTTGACATAATTGACATCCCAAGATTTACACACTCAAATGAAGTGGGGGATGCAAAGCAGTTCATTTTTCAGTAGCACATAATCTGTGGCTTGGGCGTGACTTTGGATACAGATACAATCTAAGCACCAAAAAACATTAACTGGAGACCAAGACAAACATGTTTCTTTAGCATATAACCTCCATATAAATCCCAGTTATATTGGTTGAAGTGGTACAGATTCCCTTCAGCTTATTAGTATCACCCTGAATATAACAACCCAAAACCAGCAAGAACACAACTTCAGGAAGAGATCTTATTTGCCACGGAATGGGCTGGGTTG
The DNA here is from genome assembly GCA_013397175.1 of Platysteira castanea. NCBI lineage: Eukaryota > Metazoa > Chordata > Aves > Passeriformes > Platysteira > Platysteira castanea. The sequence goes on from VYXC01009754.1 coordinate 729,716, forward strand.
AAAAAGACCTTTAAAGGTGATGCCCTCTGCCACGGGCAGGCATACACTGGTCAGAATGATTTTTATTTTTTTTTAATGGACCCTAAATTGAAAAAATCCCCATATGTATATGTCCTATATATGACAAAGATGGTGAATTATCCTCATATCCAACTAGAGGATAAGCATTCCAGGGAGAGGACCTTCAGCTGCTGCATACACACTCCATGCAATCAGATGAACACAGATTTTATTTCTAAATACAATAGTGTGTCACTCTAGGGTCTAAACTTTTTATATAGACCATAAACACATCTATAAATTAATATATTAAAAGACTGTAAATATAATTTCATATATTTGATTTTTTTAATAAGGTGTAAAATACATCCATTTAAAATTTTCCCTTTTGCTCTTTTTTAAGCCTTCTGATTTTCTGAACTGTTTCAAAATATATATCAGATTTGGATCCTAAGGAGAAAAAGTTGACAAGATATTCTGGACTTGTAAGAGCAAAATGGAGATTACAGTCTCTCTTCTCACAGGCAATATGAACCTCATTTGCTTTAAGGAATTCTAACAAGGACTCCACATCCTTTCACAGTCTGGGTTCTCATCAGCACCAACCATTGCTTTTATTCCAAGTTACTGAGGGAAAGGAAAAAACTTTTTCATAAAGATTTTCATAAAGAACATACACATTTACGAACTTTTGCAGTGTGTGTGAGTAATACGCTGCAGTCATTGTGCTACTGCATGCTGTTTCAAAATCTGACCTCTGTGTGTCCATAAATGATATTTCCCAAATCAATCATGTAATCCGAAATTGTTCTACAAGTATTACATACACATACTAATCATTAAATTATTATGCAACGCTCTTATTTGCCAGTTTGTCTATCATAGATACTTTTAAAAAAAACTATAATCTCACTGATTCATATTTGTTGAAATTTTTGCTATTACAGTTCTCAAATTCTGAGTGTGGTTTATTCTCTTCCTAAGTCAAAGATCATTTTGAATATCAGCTATTCATACAAGTCTATGTTAGTTCACCTTTTGTACTTGGATCAAATTTCCATAGCAATCTCCAAAATCAGTTTATTCTTAGAAAACACATGGGAGACCAATCAGGAATATATGAATACAGCAATCATAACCCTGTTGTGTTCAAAAGGGCTCTTCATGAGATAACATTAAATATTGTACAACTTTTAGCTTGATGTAGATGAAGCTCATGATAAAAGCAGTATTGATGTGTTTTGTTTGTTCACTTTCTCAACTGCACGTGTGAGATAAAGAACAAAACAATATAATACTAAAATCTTTACTCAGCCCATTCCAGTATCAGTCACATTACTATTAATATATCATAAAGCAGGAGTATAACTGGTAGATTAGAGATACCAAGATTGATTACTTCTAGCCTGAAGTAATGCTCTGTGCTAATAAGAGCAAATGCTTTGTTCTTGTTCTCTGCATACCAGGACCTGACACATTTGCCAGCCCTGCTGCTACCACCTAGAGAATGTACTTGTTGCTGCCATGTAATACCTCATGAGCTTCAGCAAATAGTATATACAGCTGCACACAGGAATTGAAACAAGCCACACAGAAGAGCTAAATGTAGTTGCTAGCAGAAATTTCTAGAATAGCCCAGGAGGGATTTTACAAATCAGGACATGAAGAGTCCCTTCAAATCTAAATTTCCCTTGGTGGTTAACTGCCGCTGCATTAGCAAATCTTGTGAACTGGAAAACCCTGCTGAGCTGTCTCGCATATAGTTACGCTGTTGAAATGCGAAGAAACTATTAAGAGTCTTTGCAAGCCTTAAGTATTTTCATATATATCAGCTCAATCACATATGTGTTAGAGAGTTATATTACACTATATCTGTTCGCTAACCACAGAACAAACATGCACAAAAAACCTTTTAAGTGTTTTAAAGGAGAAAAGTGTAACCTAGAATTAGAAGAAAAAATGGTGGCAGACTTTAGAAGGGTGGGAGACAACAGCTCCAAAGCTGCAGACCACAGTTCTCCAGCCTTAAGGTAACACAACATAAAATCAACTATTACACTCTGTAAATACGCACAGAAACCCCAACCCATTTAATGCGTTCAAAAACTCAGTAGTCTTTTCAACACAACAAATGGCCACAGCATTACAAATGACAATTGAAAAAAAGAATAAAACTGGAAGGCCAGCTAATCAAAACTCCCTCAAAGATAATCACTGAGATAATTTCTCAAAAAGGACAGGCAAAGAGGGAAATAAAGAGGAGAAAATATTCTATACAAATATGCTCACCTGTTTCAATCACAAAAACTAGGAAGTATCTAGAAAAAGTTTCAGCTATTAAGATGCACTTTTTTTCTGCTAAACTTGGGCTCACACATTCAAAGACCTTTGTTTTGCTAAGTCAGGTTTAACTTAATGTTAGTGAACATATATTTACATCATAAATTTCTCCCAGTAAGGAATCACTCCAACATTACACTTTCCCATCACTGTCAGTTTTAAAACATGTCTCTAGATATCATGGGATAACATAAGAGTCTTAGAAGGTTACAAGATGAAAGATTGTTCTTGAAATTTTCTGGCATTGCAAAGTACTTAAGAAATGCTACAATAAATGTATGTCAACTATACCAACATTCTCCTACAGTTATCAAAGGATAACAGACATGCTGTTCCTATGAAGTAGTGGTTATACTGACCTGGAACAACTGATATTCTTCACAAGTTTTACAACGACAACACCGCTCACAGTGAGGAAAATGTAGTTAACAACAAAGTCTGTGGAAGCTATTTCTATTTTAATCAGAAATGTGACACCATCTCATCATAAGCTGCACAGAACAATGAATCTAAATCTCTAATTCTGTCTCGTGGATTCAGGTAAGCTATATCAATTAAGGATACAGAAAATAATTTGTAATCAAGTTTTCCCTGGTAATGTTAAACAGGTAAGCCTTTGAACTCAAGCAAAGTGCAAACTAAAACAAATTTGCTATGGAAAAAATACTACTGTCAGCGTCCTATAGGACTGAGGGACACACTGTGCATGATCATGCATTTAAAAATCTTCCAACAGTATTTCTTTACTAAGGTCAAACTCAGCATCAGTTTAAAAATAGCCTGTTCTGAGGGTGAAGGGGATCTTATGCAGACGCAAACATCACAGCAGGCCTTCTGGGTGTACAGGATGCTATTATCCTTTGCTTGCTGACAACATACTTCCCTTTATATGGCAAGACCACACTTCTGTCATTACAGTTGCCCTAGTTCTTGAAACATCAAAGTTATTGTTCTGAGAATGTCACTAATTTATCCCTTAAAGCAAACATATAAAACAACACATAACACAAGAAATATGCTCACTAGAAATCTCTTTTTTGCCTTAAGATATACAGTATTAATTACTGATACCCTAAATGGCATTATGCTATGGATCGTGGGTTTATGAGAACAATAATTTTAAGTTTTTACTCCTACTTTTTCCCTTAGTCCTAAATTTTGCTTATATACTAATTTTTTTACATTTCACAAAGGTAGCAATAAAAAAGGATGCCTACAATAGCAGGGAAAATCAGAGCTGAGTAGTGAGAGAATTGCAGGCTAGACTGTTCTGCTCCATCCTGGCAGAAGACACAGGTCAAGTTCAAATCAATTTAAGTTCTATTTATGAAATAAATGAAAAAGATTTTTGTCGATTCTTCCTACATCAAGTCATTAAATTACAACATGACATGAAAATTTGTAGGTAACCCCTGTCTTCACTTCCAGTGTTCTCTCCCATTAATTTTTTTGCCTTCATTTTAGGTGCCTTTTATACTTTATTCCTGACACATTTTTCTCTGATTTTCAGTTTTTTATGAATGAATCCAGTCAGACTTAACTGAAAATTTAACAAGTGAGCAAACAATTGCTTGTGTACTTTTAGCAGGCTCCACTTCTCACTTGGGAACTACTGCCCTCATGCATTGGCAAAGCATTTCCCTTTACTATAGTACGTTAAACATGTACCAATATTCAGACATCTGGTTGCTAACTGCTACCCACCCCACTGACGGTTTCACCACACAAATCTGCCTGAACCTACTCATTGTTTCTCCTTTAGAGAATTTACAATCTAGTTATAAAACCCGAATGAAATCTTACCATTCTCTGTATGTTCAGCTACTAACACAACAGGTTTTCAGTGCATGGCTGGGTCTTTTAGAAGCAGCTATAAGACAAATATCACAATCACATATACAGAATAAGAGCTTTTTAGAAACTCCACTTCCACGCTATAAAACAAATTAAAAACATCATAATGCATGTTGTAAACATTAATTGATAATGTTGAATTCTAACCTTTAAAGTGTATAGCTATTATGCCTCATATCTTAAAAGTTCCATTGCTGAAATTCCATCCGATGTAAACATACAGAATAATTCAGGTTGGAAAGGACCTCTGGAAGTCATCTACTTCAGCTCAAGGCCAAAACAGATGCAACTGGAAAGGCAGATGAGGGTGCTTGGGTTTTTGCTAGTCCAGTTTCAATTGAGGCTGGAGGTTTCATAGCCTCTCTGGCTAATGACCTGGCAATTCTAAATCTAGTTTTTTTCCCCCATGTGTCTAGTTAGAATGCCCCTTGCTGCAATTGTGGCCCCTGTCTGATCCTTCTGCTGTGCATCTCTGAGAAAGACTTTTCTCTGTAACTAATCATCAGATAGACAGCTGACAATAACAATAAAGTCCCAAATACAAATACATTTGCATGTTTTTAAAGCTAAATGTTGTTCAGTTGCACTTTTCAGGAACAGCTGATTGCACATAAAAAACTAATGTTACTTCCATCAATATAATTTCCCTAGAAAATACAATGATTATAAGGTCAATTACCATTTTAAACCCGATAATTTGCCATTCCCTTGCTTTTGCCTTTGCTAACAGGTTGAAGAAACAGAAAACAAGGCCAAGATTGCTTACTATATGCAAAAATATTCATGTCCACAATATACTCAGGTCAAGACCCATGGTTTTTCTTCCAACTTCACCAATTAGATTGGAAATAAATATTTTTCATTTGTAAGCAAAATTCACTTTGTCAGCATATGTGTAGTTAATTGAAAGATTCCTAGAAGTAACCCTGTAGTTAATATTTATGGTTGCTCATAATACAACTGCCTAAACTGGCTTAGGCAAAGTTATTACTGAAAGATATTAAATCAGCTGTGGCAATATTTAATCTTTAATTTGTCCAAGAACACAATGTTTGAAATAGCGTGTAAAATAAAATATCACCTCAGCATTTCCCAGATTGTAAACAAAATGAAAGCAGGCTAACTGCCAAAAAAAAAAAAAAAAAAAAAAAAAAAAAAAAAAAAAAAAAAAAAAGGCTAAAATGTATTTAGGTATCTTTTTGCATAGAAAGAACAAATTTCTTTGCTTACATCCAGAACCATAGATGTAGATGTAGATGTAGATATCTATCAGGTTTAATCTCTTAAGAAAAATTACTCTATTCTAGGATTCAAGAACTACTGAATCATACTGTAACATCCTACATACATTTCTCTGTAAGAGCTTTCATACTACTGCAGGTAGCAGAACTTAGCACTGGAATATGAAAGCCTTGATGCCAAAAAAGTGGAACTCTTTGAAAGATAATGGTTTCATATGGAAAAGAAAGAGTAAGCTAATTTCCAGTTATTCTACAAAAAACAAGCAAAAAAATCCATTACTCCCTCTCTTCATAAATATAGAACAACTTCTTCATAATAGGTGATATAGCATCTTTAGGCCCAAAATGTGTACCATTCACAACTGAAGTAAAGCAATATGAAAGGTAAACTCTTAATATAGTGAGAAGTTTATCTTAAACTGAATCTAGTATTTCATAAATTCACCACTCAGCATTTCATTAGTCCAGTGGGACCTAAGTTTAAGTACTTTCATTTGTTCTCTTCTCTAGGAATCCTAGTTGGAACATTGGCTTCACTGTCAAGGGAAGGAAATTACTTTCAACAAAGTATCAGTTTAACAATCCTCTAAAGTGTCAAAGTATCTGATCAGTAGATTAAACAGAGTATGTATTCAGTGCATATATTTTAAAAATATGGTCCATCTATATTTATCATAATCAAAAATACACTTGATCTTAAGTGCAAGAATAACCATATGAATACCCATTAATTTTTTTATCCTACGTCATCGCGGATTTTCAGTCTGAATTTACGTAAGAAGGAGGTGTCTGAACTGAATACCCTACAGAGAATGAGCACTGGAATTCCACATTAGTTGCTGAAACAATCATATTGCCTGCCACTTCCAGCAATGAGATTGTGTCACTTATTTCACTGACTTGTAAAACCTTTCCTAGTTCTAAGTACCTACAAGCAATGCCAGACATAAATAACCAGTAATCACTTCTCAGCAGTTGGAAATGTACTGAGAAAAAAAGGTATCAAATATTTTCCTATCAGAGTTGTTGAATTTTCTTAAGGTTCAAGGAGAAAAGGTTCAGGAAACCTGAAATACACTGTTACCTTTCTGAACATACACGGCAGCAGATTCTGCTACAGCAAAGCATATTCCTAGCATCTAAATTATAAATATTTCAAAAGGTAAAAGTGACACTTTCCTAAATCAAGGCAGGTTTCAAGCTCCTTTTGCTCACCATGACCTTCACAGGGCAGTCAGCCATCACACTGTAAGGCAGAGTTACAGGATCAGAGATAGCTTTCCAGCCAACCATATCACCACTGCAACTTCTGCAACATTCCAAGCAGCTGTCCACTTAGACCCAGGACCTCCAACATACTGGGACTGCCCATCATCTAGAACAGTATAAAAAATTTTTCTACGCTGTTCCATTTTCTATTGAATTTCTATTGAAAAGGTAAGAATTACGTCATTTTTTTAAATGGGTTTTTTCCTCTTCTTCATATGCCTGATCACTAAAAGGTGAAGTAAAAATAATTAAACTGAATTAATAAATCAGTTAATTTTGAGATTGAAAATTACTGTTAACATTCCTCTGACAGCAGAACATAGGCCCTCCTTATGTATCAGTTAGCTGCTAACACCTGATCATCTTACAATTTGAAGATCACAGCATAACCGGTTTTTCTCACATCTTTCTCACTTTCCAAAGATCAGACATACATATATTTTTGTGTAACTTCAAATTAATTTTTTATTATTGACATCCTAATCTAGCTCAGTTGCAACACAACTATAACTCTCAGTTATTTCAGTGTAAATACAGGTAAGTCAATATACTTATCAGTGTATACAGTACCAATTCAGTAGCATCAAAATTAAAGCTGTTCTACACAGGATAAGCTAAAGATCTGTATTCCCTTTTTTTTATTATTTTGCTTCTGAGGTAGGCAAGACTGTAATCTGCCTCCACTTTCACTAGAATGGGTCTTAAAGAAATTTTATGCTACTGACCTCAGCAGTAAATTCAATCAAATATCACAGACTATGCATCTGACTTTAATTACATTTGTCAAGTCTCTCAATGCTGCATTTTAAATGAAACACAAAGACTACATTATACGCAGGAAAACCAAAACCAACCAACCAACCAAACCAAACCCAAAAGCTAAAACAAACTCCAACACCACAACCAAATGCGCACCCCCCAAAGCCTACCAGCAAAAGACACAGCAATAGTGATTTATAGTTTTCCAAGGTTGTACTCTTCAGCCACTATAAGAACAAGTCCTCAGACAAGAATGGATGGCATTATGAGCAGTCATGAAGATTAAATAATTTACTAACTAATAGGAATTCCCATTTTAAACAAAATTTCTAATGACCACCCTGATGTCTAATTTCTTCATCGCATCCTAACTAGAACAAAAAAAACCCCATTCAAATAATGGTCTCTTACTAGATCTCAACATTTGCCTCTAGAGCCAAAATTACTGATCTTATAGCAAGGTTCTAGATCCACTTATATCTTATCAAGTTCCTGGTAAAATTTAATAATTTTATCTGACATACATTGCAGTGATTGAACAACAATTTCTTCCTTTTACTTAATTAACAGCTGATCACATTCTGGACTACGTTAGCTTAATGTGTATAAGGTTCATGCCCGCTTTTGTCCAGTTAGCTTAACTGGGTAATAAATGAAGTGGATTTAGTAAACTTGCAATGTAGTATTCTAATAGATACTCTAATAAATATTCAGCAAGCAACAATTTGTTTCTTAATTCAACAGCAAGGTACTTAATTCAAGAGCAAGGCCAAGAAAATCAAAATCAACCCGAATATGAAGTTCTCACAGCACCACTTACAACATTACAGTAGTCTTACAAACCAATCAACCAATCAGTTGATCAACACCTCTTTCACAAATGGCGAAGGCCATCTGACTTCCCCATCATTAACTTTTTAAAAATAAATATAGTTATTTTTAAATCTCCAAATTGCAATTCAACCACTAAACAATCTGTAAGCTTTAACATTCATTTATGTGACTATTTGGCCTAAAGTGTCTAGCCAAACTCTTTCCAGCAGTGATTCTTGCAATAAAATCCAATAAACTTCCTAGTCATATCCATAGACTTTGAATTAAACAACCATAACTTTAACCGCAACAAATTTTTTCCTCCACAGCTGCTCAGTTTCCACAGTATTGCAATAATTGCCTATTAAACCCACCCTGAGCACTTCATAATAAAACCAAGGATCATGTACAGTATCTGAAAAGTTTCCTTAGAAAAAGGATTTTACTTTATAAATAGAAGATGCAAGGCTTTCTTCCACCAACAGTATTAACACACATATATAGTATGAGACCCACTCTAAGAATAGATCGTAACACAGATAATAAAAGTAGAACTACATATTTGATTTTTATCAAGAAAAGACATGAGAGGGTTTTTTCCCAGCTAAAAGAACAGAATAGGAAAAGATTTTCTGAGGTCACTGAGGAACAGAAACTAAAGTGATTATTTAGCTTCTGTGTCAGCACAACCTCCTTTGCAGTGTCCTACCTGCCAGAAGACAGATGACTTGGTACAGAGACCTAAGTACAAACAAAAATAGAATAGAAATTGGAAGACTTGAGAAGGCCAAGCAGAGGTATTCATAAAAGGTTGTCCAGTATTTTAGTCAGAAAGCTTTCTTAATGTAATACAAGAACAATTACATATCTATTCATCTTATATCTAACAGAATTTCATAATTACAATTAATTCTAATTCAAGGCAGTTCCTTCAGTAAGTACCTTCTTACTGATATTTATTTTAATAAGCTAGTCTCAATAATGAAATTCCAATTAGTGATCTTCTATGAATAGCATATATTCAGTTTGCACCATTTGAGAACTCTTTTGTTTTCATCAACTAAACAGGCCTACATTCCTTCAAAAATTGGATTATTCAGATTTGTGTGTATAGGCTGAAACTTGTTGAACCATCACATAAAATCATCATCGCAATTATCTTTTCCAGTTCTCATTTCTGAACAGATGCCAGTGAAGGACACAGCCACAGAAACAACCTCACATGCAATACTTTGATTCTTCCTCCAGAATGATGATCTGCACTGGATTTTTCATAGATCAAACTCACATAGCAGTTTACCCAAAACAAAGGAGTTTACTGAAAGATCTGAGCATAATCTCACAGTCAGAGGAAGCAGTGACAGAAGCCACTTAATTTCCCTCATAAGGATAATACGGATAGGAGACAAGAAGTATGATTTGGGGGGTTTTTTAATGTCAAGGAATTTTCTATGTAGAAAGTTGGGTTTGTATTTAAAGTAATTATGCTTCTATATGAGAACTCAAAAGAAGCTGACAAAATATACAACACTTATTTCCTTATTTTTATAGCTGACCTTTAAAAACATGTTTTTAAAAATACTGCCCATTTAGCTATTATAGTTCAAACTTTTAAAAGCATGTTACCATTCAGAATGTACAGAACAAACAGCATGGTTCTCTTTTTTTTTTTTTTCCCTCAGATTAAATTAGCATAGCTATTTTTATTTGACACATAAGAACACATTTTAAATTAGAAATGGAGGGACACCTGGCAACCTATTCAGCAAGTAGGTTCCTGCTCTCAGTCAAACCTCGGAGAAGATGTTCTCTCTATTACAGACATAGCACAACCTCTAAATTAACCTCTAATTTTTGACCTCAAGGTTAAAATTAGTGTCTGTGAATATTTACAACTCTGACTTTCCATCATTTGAAAATCTAAGCACCAACTCTTTTCTACATTAAGACACGAATTTTTGTATAAAAAGACTGTATGATCGTACAATCAGGACAGGAGGTTTTCCATAAAGGCAACCAAAATGAATTCTAGAGCTAGATATCACTCTTTGGCAACATTTGTTTAGAACAATGCCTGCATTTGTACAAAGTAAAAAAGAAATTATATACAGGTAAAGTTGGCAAAAATGTCCCTCAATCCATAGCAGAAGAGCACTATCTCTATAAGTAGTGGGAAGTGCAGCTGCAGCATGTATTCCCAGGAAGCTGCATGAGCTGTACAACCCCCACTGTGATGCATACGGCTCCAGCTACAACGCTGCTGGCACTCAAACTTTACAGAGGAAAACCAGCTGAGAGAACACTACGTATCCTATCACTCATTCTGCAATATCTGATAAAGTTCTACACAACTGTTGAGATCTACCTCAGCTAAGCTCTTACAAAAAAAATGCCTGTTTCGACACAAAAATTATTGAAAAATCAAAGTCTGCCTGGCAAAAACACGAATTCATCTTTGAAAGATGACCTCGTGTCACATGAGTATTTTTTCTCTTTGAAGACAAATAAATGAATTTCCAAGACTCAAAATATAACACACTTTTTAAAAATCTGTTTAAGGGATGGAAAGGTAGTACTCTGGAATACAGAATAACAGAAATTTCTTAATCTATTTAAAAATTATTCCTGTTTTGATTTTCAATTTATTAAGTCCCAGTAATATAGCAGTATCTAAATTAAGCATTCGAGCAAGTGACCAAGTTAAGAATGATAACATTTCAGAACATTAGTTCTGAATTAACTTAAAATTGTGAGTACAAAAGTTACAGCATGTAACATTGAGCTCTCCTAATTCTGGTATCAATAAAAATGAGTTCAAGCTAAAGGGAAAAAAAATATTCTAAAGGCTGAGGTAAGATATAACTATGTGTAAAACACTAAACCACAATTGAAGAAATAATTTTTTTGCTACCAACTTATTCTCTCCGTTGGTTTTACCTGACTAATATTTTTAAAGACTAATGCCATTCTGAATATTTTGTCTAAAACAAGGTAAATGCACATGTGTGCACACAGTGGCTAATTTTACAGCTGTGGTTGAGACAAGTGGTTCACCTACATCAGATACAGAGACTGAGATGACAGAGACACAGGCAGACTTCATTCAGTACCTTTACTAGGTAAAAACACTACCAAGTACTAGGGGACAGGGTGTTTATTTGCGATCAAAATCATAAAATAAAAATATATATATTTATCAACAACTGGATTGGACAACAGAGGACAAACTTTTGGATCTGCAAGCAGTATCAGAATCACAACCACAGGCTCACTTATTCTCTTTTGGGGCATCCAGGACCATCAAGACTAACTCATCTCTTGCTTTCTTCATACCATTAGAGATACCATGTCATTCTGGATGGCTGCTGTTTCTACCACAATTCCTAAAGGGATTGTTGAGATCCAAACTAGCAAAGTCCACTGTAAGTAGAGAGTCAACAGCCAAAACCTGGAGCAGAGAGATGAGTTTGGATGGCCCTGGTCAAGCTGCCTTGAAGGAATATTTTACTTCAGCTCTTGTTCTGCAGAAGACCACCCTTCCACAACCTCTAAATTACCTTCTGCTACGACTTGGCAAAGAGGAGACAGTGGACAACTGTAAAGCAGCCAAAAAGGATACAAAACAAAGGTTTACGAATCCATCTGCCTATCTCAGTCACACCAACACTTTCTCAACTGTATTTCTGACAAGAACAGTAAAGGAGCACCTGATGGGAGACTGACCTTCCCTTTTCATGCCTTACCCAAGTCAGACTCTGAGGACCAGCAAGTAAAATTCATGCATATATGTGAGTTATAGAAATCATAGGTAAACAATCAAAATGAAAAAGACAAAAGTATTAACCCATTTATGCAAAAAAAGCATTGTATAACAAAATTAAGCCTCAAAAACTGATGAGTACAAAATCCCATCCAGATACTATATTCCGCAATACTTTACTACACAATTAAAAACGTAATAATACAATAAGGAAGCAGGCCAAAACTGCTTCTAAAAAACCTGCATCATGAGGTACTCAAAAGTTGTTACTGAAATATGTAAACGCTGAAGGATATTTTATATTAAAACTATGCAATAGATTATTTTTACATTGTTTAACTCCCTTTGTATTGATCTTAAAATGCTTTTGGAATTCTCTGATCTGATTATCCAGTGGACTTCCCAAAGACTAAGAAAAACATCAGTACAGTGCATAAATACAACTTCTTCTACGTGGGTGTACATAAACTCCACTAAGATTAGACAAAAGTTTCCAAACATACAAAAATCCCTGCAGCATCTAAAATACTAGTTATCATGCTCAAACATACAGCAAAGTGAAAATAACCAATGCAGATGGCTCAGACAGAAGTATGAACGTTCAAGAGGTATAATAAGAATGAAACTATTAATTTTGTTTTCTGACCAGACAATGTGCTCATTTTCTGTTCAGTCTATTAATTTCTAATCAGTTATATTGACTCTTTTAAACAATCAGCAGAGCATGACTTGGGCAGAGGGATGTACACACAGGCAGAATCACATTTTACAGCAATCATTAAATGATCTGAATTTGGAGTCCTTTTGCAATATTATGTGTAGCAAACATGAATAAATTCATATTTGTAGCTAGACTATTTGCAGAAAATTTTACATGACAGAAAATGAGACAGATCACAATGCAAATTTCAAGTGTTTAACAAAATAAGAATACATGAGAGAGTTGGCTTTAAGAGCTAGTAGTGAAAATTGTCTTACAAATTACCACTACAGTGAAGAGGTAGGCAAAAAAATGGGACAATTAGAAAAGATATATGAGAAAAAGGCAGGCAGATAATATGGCTTCCAAAGACATTTCTGTTACAATCTATATATTGCGCACTTCACTTACAAAACTAAAACCACAGGCTTAAACTCTCCAAGCATATAGTATGAGTATGTATAATATCCCTGAGTCAGTTATGAGCACTTTGACATTCTATTTCTACATTATATGAAGGCTGAAATGGAGTTTCTGTCCTCTGTTAGTCTTGAGTATTTTCAACAGCGAAACACTGCCACCTTTTGGCTTGATACACAGACCTCCCAATTTTAAATGTAGAGTTGTATTTTTTACTCCATTTGTCCTTTATGGAGGTGGTTGAATTCTTGTGATCTTATCTGAAATTTTATTCAGTAGATATACTTCACCAGGAAGAAAAACGTGCAGTATTAGCTGATACAGAAAGTTTTTCTCATAAGTACACAGCCAAGCAACTTAAAACTATAGTCCTTTAAGCCACATCATGTTTTATCTATTTTCACAGCTCTTTGATCTTGGAAGTTTTGGTACACATACACACTGTATCACATGATATCTTGCATTGCATGCCTGTCAAGTAAAAACTTGGTAATGCATTCTTTGAGCATCTGTGTTTTGAAAATGGATGATGGAAATAACAGTAACACATTATTAAAAATGTTATGTTCCTTGCTTATGTATACAGCTACATTATTGTAGATGAAATACCGATGGTTCAACATCTATATAAGCATGTATTGAAAGGCATGCAAAATTACTTACACCAGTGACACAATGTCCCCACGTTGTACATCATAATTTCTAACGCTCCAGTGGTTTAAGAGTACTACATCAGATGCTTGTCTTCCCCCAGGATTCAAAGAAGGCTGAGAGAAGGGGAGAAAAAAAGCATATTTAGAGCTACATTTCCTTTTTAAATCTTCCACTTAATTCTCTTTCCATCAACAGGTGAAATCCATTAAAATTGGTAAAAACATACCCACTTACTGTAAGAGGCCAAGAATCTGTTGTATTACAGGAAATACATTTCTTTATTAAATGACATGTTAAATATCATTAATTTATGACAAACTATAGTTCACATCTTTCAATGCACTACTGCATGCAAATCATATTACATATGATACATACTTATGGCAAGCCTGATGAAAAGAAGGGATTGCCTTTACTGCTTATCATTTAATATTAAATTCAAAGGAGAACCAAGTACACTAATTCCCAGGAAAAAAACCAAACAAGCAAACAAACTTTTTGCGAGCACCTTACTGTTTATAAAAGCATAATACACTAAAAATTATATATGTACTTGTAACAATACTAATCTCAGCATCCTTTGCAAAGGGGAAAAACAAGCCCTATACCTACAGCACACATCGACACTGGCAATAAACGTGGCCTTCCATAACAAGACACATAAAGGCATTAATTAAAATAACCAAGTAATTAATGCATAATTAGGAGGTATATCCAATCACCCAAAATTATTTTGTGCGATATGAAACAAAACCAGAGTACCTGATCAATGCTGGCTCTGAGTTAACTCATGGGAAAGGGCAGAGCAAGAAAGAAGCCCATCACAGTATTGTCTTATTTATGTTTGCAAGGCTTATTTTAAAACAGAGACTCCTTTTACTATATAGAAAATATTTACAAGTATTCCAGACTGAAGTTTTCTAACCGTTTATTTCTCAGAAAGCTTTTTCAGTCTTCAAATGCAATTACAGTATCTCCCCAGTTGGCCAAGAGATAACCTCTAACGTAGATTCTAGAGTTAGTTGATATACGCAACAAAGCAGTATTGAAACTAGGCAGCCCCTCATTTGTATAACTGCAATATTAGCTAAAAATTTAGTTGTTGTTGCTGTTGCCATTGTTGTTGTAGAACAGCACTTACAATATAATCACATGAACCACTGGACTTTCACCAGTGATATTCCCCTCTCCAAACTGATGGTACCTCCAATGAGTAAACCAACAGAGGGACTGAAATTAACTCTTCTCAACCCTAGTAATTACACAGTGTCAAATTTCATTCTATTGTTATTCAGTAAACTTTGCTCTCAAGTAAAATGGTTATTTAGTATTTATTTTTAACTTCAAAAGCAATTTAGAAGTGCTGATTTCTCTTTACTACAGTTTCTTCATTCATCATTGCTAAAGAGACTGGTTGAGAAAGACACTTTAAGTGGGATTTGTGAAAAATTAGTTTTTCAAGGTGCAAGAGGAAGTCACATAGTAGGGTCCTCAGTAAGTGTAGTTCATATGAACAGTAAGCAATATGATAGGTTAAAAGAACAAACGTGGTAAGAAGAAGGGAAGGGATATTTGCTCTTTAGTTAAAGAGCAAATGAGGCTAGTTACATTTTGGGGTATGGGCTACAGGCAAATTTCTAGTCAGGTAAATCGGGATCAAAGCAGATCACTTTAACAACCACAGAGATATGGTCCAAGTCTAAGCTACAAATATATTAATACTCATTACTGTTTTATTTACTAGACTCAATGCACATCAAGAACCAGAAAAATGAAAACCAGGAGCTAATAATCAGTTATTTTATTAGTAGTTTTTTATCAGGATTTCCAAAATTATTTATCACCTTTACAGAATTTTCCACCAAGAATCACATATTTACATACAAATGACTTACAAATTCACGAACAATTCAGTCATACTCGCTTTGCCAAATGCAGGTACACATGGGCCAAAAACTAACAACAGTACTAAGTATAAGGCAGAGGCCAATCTTACAAAGCAGGAATCATGCATATGGCATATTGTCACAAAGTAAACTCCTTAGTACTCAAAAGTATCTGCCTTAAATGGCCAAAAGAGAAGAATGAAACAAATAGAAATCTTAAAACCACTGGTCCAAAAGATAATCTATCTCACAGCTGATACATAGAAAAGATCTAAATGAGTGTTCACACGCTTTTTATATCAAAGAAACTTACATCAACTGCATCTTACAGAGAAATACACCAGATAGTTACAGTATTGCCCCAGTTGCACTATCCCACTTGACTTCTATTTATTTCTGCATTTAAATAAAGGAAATACCTTAGAACTGAAATACATTTAGATATTGCATAAGCCTTTAAACTTAAAGCATGCTAAATGCATTTTTAACAATAGCTGATGTTATTTTGACATACATGAGTGGATATCCAACTCATTATATATTAGAATTGTGTTTGAGAAAAATAACAACTGTGTTGGCTTCTTTCCTTCTCTCTCACAGAAAAACCTGACAAATGTGCAGACAATAATACTATTTTGTTAGAAGAAACTGAAGGAAAAGTAGGAGACAACTTACCATTTACCTCAATAATTACTACTGCCTTTTAAAAAAATAAAAGGCTAAATCCTTCAGCAAGCCTTTCTCTATCGTAAATAACACAAATTGAGATTCCAAAACAAACAACTATAGAAACAATATAACTTATTCCTCAGGATATTTTTAGTAGTATTAAGGTTTAAGGTCTAGAAAAATCGAAATACAGCTTCTGCAAAAGCAGTCAACAAATACGGTCACAAGGGCTTTTCATAAGAAACAGAATGACACAGAGGCTTCTTCCTTCTAGTCTGAAGCATTATAACTTCTTTGCTCGAGTTTTTGGCATAAAAGCCTGCTACAAATGAGGCACACAGGTCTTAATTTAAACTGTGGTGCAGAAGCCACAAAACATTACTCTTTCCAATTACCAACTAATCTAATGCTAAAAGCATGCAAATTGAGATCCCCAGCCATATGACGAAGCCTCATAGGACACGAGGTTCCATAAGTAGGAGGGTAAAAACATGCCCTTTTACTATAAATAATGATTAACTTGATAGTTGTTATGCTGCTAGTGAAGGTCACAACTTATTTGCTTGTTGCTTGGGGAACACAAAGAATATTCACATGAGCTTACAGGCTTAGGTACAGTAATCCTAATAAAGTTAGGAGAAACTGCCACAGAATAATTACAACTGCTATTATTCATAATGGAATAGAATATTCAATAACGTTTGCTGCAGAAACATGAGTGCTTTGTCAGAGATCGCTGGTCAGGCCACTTCCTATAATCCTTGGTATTGAACTGTTTGCAATAGAACTTGCATATACAGCTGCACTTATGCTGTCATCTTCTATCCCACTTGAAAACAGTCCATTTGATTTAATGAATTTACAAATTTATATATCCATGGGGGTTTCCTTTTCCACGTCTTTATGTATGAAGTGTTCATAATACCAGGAAAGCAACCAAACTCAATAAAAAATAATATAAATCAATATCAAGATGCCCATATGACGTCAAACATTTAAAAGTATACAGCCCGCACTACAAGAAGTCACACACAAAAAAACCACAACAGGCAATTAAGAAATCTTATTACCAGTAAGTGTCACTTACATTTAATGTTATAAACAGATTACAACTCACTAGAAACCCACTATTAGTAGAATGCTAGATGAGCACATCAATCTAAAATCCTAAGCAACAAAACTACCTCATGTGATGATTTAAAAACTCAGTAAATTTTGAAAGAAAATAGAAGGGAATGAAACTATTAAAACTGTTAAAATTATAAACTGCAGTAGTTCACTGTTATTCCCTCTAGGTTAGAGTTAATATACATATACACTGAATTCAGCACAAGTAAAATTACGACAGGTGGCTGCAAGCACTGAAAAACACAAAATCAGCTTGAGACAATGGAATGTATGAAGTCTGTCTTAATTGACTAGGTCAGAAAATTTGTATTTTCATTAAAAGCTTTATTCATATGCTTGCCAGGGTGTCAAAAAGCATTCCCATCATCACTAACTATGAAGCAGCAGTAAGGCTGGTCCAGAACAAAAGGAGAAAGTGAGAACAAGAGTAGGAGAGTAAACATGACTCATATTTATTTCCTGCTTCTTGTCAAAGCTTTTAATTTCAGGCTCAGCAGGAGCCACAATTATGAGGACACAAAGCCAGCTAGACATTTTAGAGGTCTTTTACAAACTAATTCTTGGGAATCTTACCATGGTATCAAATTGAGACAATAAGGTATCACTGGAAACATGGGATTGAGGGATACAATCTGACTACAAACTGACTGAACTTCAGTCTTCTTCATACCTATAGCTGTCAGATACATTTAACATAGATCACCTTCCAAAGAACCCAGTTAAAAGACAGAATTGAAACATGATCAGTACTCCTTCAAGTTACTCTTAAAGAGAGGGATATATTCCTTATAATTGTGTCCCTGTCAGACTTGCTTAGATGTCTAATAAATCTTGGCAAGGAAATTAGCATCTTATTAAAAGCACTAGGATTTTTTTTTGTAATCTGAAAAACATCCATATGCATAGAAATTTAAAACAAACTTCTATTTCAGTTCTGTTTCAGAATAAAACCTGGGAGTTTTACAGACACTGAGGTGTCAGTAAAATTACAAATGTCAGCTTTCAAGCTATCCATATTTCAGTCAACAGAGGGAATGTTTAGTTAACAGATACAGCAAGGGAAAAGCTTCAATTTTAATAATCCAGTGAATATATATTGTTTTCCCTTTGTCAGGTTGAATAAATCTAAGCAAATAACTGTAGTGTTTTTCAAATCTTCCATGGATAAACCACAGTTAACCATATGGTCTTCAAGTGCCTAGAGAAGCAACACTCCAAAACAATACCAGAGCACTCCCAAACACTTGGGACTGACTTCAAAGAAAACATAAAACTGAGGTTTTATCCAGAGGGGCACAACAGACTTTTGGAGAGGGAAATCTAAGAAATTTCCTTCTAGCTACTGAAGTAAAACTATTAAGCAATAATGGATGTCAAACAGAACACTACATCTGAGACAGAAAAGATCAAACCATGAATGGCAACGTGGTATGCTAAAAAAACCAACACTTCAAAATTTAAATGCTCAGGTCATACTCACTAGCAGGAAAAAAAACCCTAAAAACCAGAAACAACAAAGAAAACCAAAACCAGAAAATCCAACATGAATCTGCATCTTGAATGCTCCATGTGGCTCTACACCCACAACAGAGGCAAAAAATGGGAAGGTGGAAAATAGGGGAGTTGTATTCATCTGGTTGATTTTGTACTTCTCTAGATGCTGTGTTATATACTTGAATTTCTCCTGTCTGAAGATAGTAAAAAGATAACAAAACTGTTTTTTCCCAGTTTTCCTCTCCTCTCCTTCTTTTTAGTGCAAATTTCTGGCTCTGCAACTGCAAGCCCTGAGATTCTCCTCTCTTTCACTGGTCATCAATGACATTCAGAATAATATTTGTGAAAAGGGCAAAGATAACTTATGTTGCACCTAGCTTTTGGCCTTGGATTGTAGAATGACTGGAGTAAGATGATTTTACTTTCATCCCTGTTCTTGATGTGGAAACTGCCTGCTGAGATTTCTTGACAGAGTTTAAACATCAGATTACAGACTGCCACAAAAGACACAATGCCATCTTGCCGTTCCCTCCCCCCACCATGTGCTTTTTAGAACATTAAACATAAATAAGCTAAGTGCAGGATCAAGCCCAAGTTTTCTAGCATATGTGTAAATTCTGCATAATTCAAACTCAGGCAGCTGGTCTTGATTGCTGTGAAACCTCTCTTCAAGGTTCTGAGCTTATTAAGACAATCAGAAAAGAGAGCTTGACATCCAAGAATCAAATCCTTACTCTCTGCTAATTGGAATGTTGCGACATTGGAACAAAATACACCGTAGTTATCAGTGGTGATGCACACCAGTGTACAATGCAGATGATTCAAAATGCAAAGTAACAATATAGAAACTGTCCCTCTACATAAAAACATAGCTTTTTCAAGACCAAATAAACAGCGGAAACAAAATAGTATTCATGACTATTTATTTATCATCTAAATATTACACATCTTATTTATATTTATAACCAAAGTAAAAACAGTGAACTGATACCTATTGCCTGATAAAAATAAGTAATAATATTAGGCTCATGCCACTTTCAGTATTCTTCTCTGCAATGGTGCCATACGTGTTCATTAGTAAGAGCAAGTATAGCAAGAAACAGTTTTGCCATACAGTTACTATAATGTAGCTACTAAAAATTAATAAAGCCTCTTTGTGAGTCATCAGTTCAATGCCAAGAGACAAAAGGTATTACTCCAAGTATTTCTAAATGTCTAGGAAGATATCAAAACAACCTATCCTTATCACCATTTCTCCATATATTTTCCTTTTACCAACACAGAATTTTGGGAAGTTTTGTTCTCAAAATCTTTTCTTTCACATCACAAAATATTTAACAAAGTAGAAATTAAACTATTCCATACTAGAACGTCATTTAATAACAATTGAGAAAAAGACTTTTTTCACCTTGTTATTATCAGTGGAGAGCCACATTTAATTTCCTGACAGACAAAAGATATTTCCAGAAATACCTGCATTGATGCTCCTTCCACCCTTGCGACACAGGCAACTCTATCCAGGAAAGTCACAGTTACAGGAACAGCAACAAAGAAACCTTTAAAAAAGGCTTTAATGTATTTCTTCCCCAAACCCTGAGCCTGTGCCATAATCTGAAAAACACGAAGGAAAGAAATAAGGTTGTTATAAAAGAAATTTGAAGTAATATCAACATGTAGCAATTCAACATGGAACAATTAAGTATAAATTTATTATCTGTTAGTCTCGCAATATCCAGAGTGAAAAAAAAATGAGTGTGCACATGAGAATGGAAAACCAAAAAACCAGCAAGCTAGAAATCCTCATCAGAACTTAAATGTCTGTCCTACAGAATAGAGCTTGATACTTGACATTTACCCTTTAGCTAATTTGAACACTTCTTGTGATCCTGTGCTAGCAGAAGTACTTGATAAAAATGACTCAATGTAGTAGGTAATCAAGAAGCAAAGTGATACAACCAGAGAAAATTTAATAACGCATTTTGGAAAAGGAAAGTATAACTTTCTCTCAATACACTGGTAATTATTAATTTCTCACCCCCACAGGTGGATTGTGTTAAGCAAAGGAAAGCTATTTGCAACATATTACCTTTTCTTCATTAAATATTTTCACAAATGAAAATGCACAAATGCATCATTTCCACACTGGTGGTAACAGCAAACATAAAATCAATTCAGATTGTCACATATATCATGGGGACACACCATAACACAATGACTGACTCCTTGTTCACCACTACATCAAAGTTAAAAGCATGTTTGCTGACTCGGCAGCTATGTAATGACACATGAGATGAATCCATTCCAACTCCATGTATTATACTATCTCCCCTCTATTTATTTAGCCCATAACCTCTGAACATGCTTGGAAAATACCTACAGAGTGCACTGAAACATCAGCTGTTTGATCACATTAGTCGTACCTCCGAAAAGCAAGCTGAATATCCAGGTACTACTGCATACACACAAGCCTAGGTTACATAACTGCAGTTTCATTGTAAGAAATGCTGCCTTTCACGTATTGGCAACTCCCTTTTAAACTGCTGCTTCCACCTAATGAATGCCTGATAGCCCTCCCTCAAGATCAGCTAGTGAAGTCCCTGCTCCCTCTGTCACTCCTAAAAACAGACTGTGCCCTGAATTTTTCAGTCTCCCACTGTGTTTATATTCAAGAACATAGAGTTGCTTTTCAATTAAAATAATGAAAAACATAAATATATGCAGTTTCATTCCATCTTACAAAGTATTTAGAATTTCACAATATAATCATTTTTTCTTCGTTGCATTTTCAGAAACATGGAAGTGATGAACTATTTGTATGCAGAGTATAAACTAAAATCACTCTGATGAAATGGTACTGAAGATAGTATTTCTGCCACAGAGCTTCTTAATTCCAAAAAGCATCAAACTTAGGAGAGAAAACTCAGTTCTACAAAGTAAGCCATCTGCATATTCTTCACTAGAATTCTTTACAGATATTAATAGCTTTGAAATGACAAGAGCTGTCTTCTAATACTATTATTTCTGACATTCACCTTCAAAAAGTTTTAGTTTTTTTTTTTAAGTGGAAATATTTCATCATCTATAACTTGTTCATAAGTTCAAATTTGCATACTGCTTATAATTCGGTCATTTTCTGCCAGAACATTTAATAAAAACACTTTCAGTTTGCATCAACCACTTTTGCAAATAATTTGAAATAGGTTGTGAAACAGAACAAAAACCTCATCATTTCAAGACAAAAGCTATAATGATTTACTCTCAACTTATAATTTAAGAACTTGTTATTAGAATCAATCCACCAAAAGAGACTATTGCCTCATTCAGCAGAGCTTTACCTTTGGAAAATATGCCACATAAAAACAGAACCTCTAAAAACCAGGGTTTTGTCTACCTTCTAACTACATCATTTCCTGCACCTTAATACCCTTCTCTCAACCTATTTACTTTGAACTTTGCCTTTTTGAGTTTTCTGGTTGGAACTCTACTTCTTTGCTCCGAGGTCCAGTATCTCAGACCTCCTCCACTCTAACAGCAATGTCAGCCACAAAACACCACTTGGAGCCCTTACCCACAAATATATTTACCATATTCTCTAGAGTAACTTGAGCAGGAAAACACTGTCTGACACATGTACCACAACATGGCTGATTTAGGAATATTTTTTTTTTAATTCAGAAATCAGACAACTTTACTTCTTTTAAAATTCCTCAGAGTCAAACCTCTTTTTAATTAATAATGAAACATGAATATTCATCCTATCCTTTCTCCTAAATCCACGGACAGATCTTGTTATAAACTTGTTGCAGCAGCCTCATGCTAGTATCTATAGAAAAATCTAGTATCTGAAGAGAAGTAATTGGTCAGACAATCCACAGGAGACCAACCATATGCTTCCTAGAACTACAAGCTAATTAACAGTGACAGAGAATCTAACAGCCACGTTAAAACTGCTGAGACAAAATGCTACACTATCAGTACACCACTTGGACAAGGCAATACCAGCAGTATTAAGTGGCTATGGACAATGCTGGGAATTAAAGTCCTACTTTTGTGGGTTTGAACACATCCAGCACTACATGGCACAACATGAAAAAACATGAGGGGAAAAGCACCAGCAGCACCCCTACAAGCAATCAATTTGCAAAAAAACCAACAACAGCTCATGTGCTGAAGGACTCCTCTACTTGCCCTGAATTTTCTCCTCTCATCCCCTCTCCTCTCAGCAACTGATAAACCACTGGTTTCATCTTCCCTGTATACTAGAACGATGAAACCGTCATTTATAATGATGTGCTACATTCTGAAATTTTCCTGGTTCCCCACCTCCCACAGCAAAGGACAGCTTTTCCCCACGGCACAAACTGAGCCAGCCTGCAGAAGCCTTTCTTCCCAAAAGACAGCAAACATTTGCACATACATTTCAAAAAATTTGAGAAGAACTATTTATAAACAATCCATCTTTAACCTTAAGTCCTGTCATACAGCAAAATATTTTCAACACAAAGGTAAGTTACCACATGTCAGTATCCGACTTAACAGTGCACGCATTTTTGAGAGGTCTGTTTCATAAGCCTTCCCCTCTAAAAAGCACAGACAAGTAAATGCACGTGCAGAGCTGCCATGCAACCATTGACAAAATAGTTCACCACCCAACTGCCAGTAAATGGGAAGTTACCCCTCATTCTTTCCATACGAGGGGCTTCAAGTTCTCTTGCACTGCCAGAGGGGAAGAGCTGGAACACAGGCAGCGGAAAGGCAGTTTGCAGCATTACCTTCTACCAGTCACTGGACATGTGAATGGATAATCCTCAACTGATAAACATTGCTGGATTAAAATGTGCAGTGTTGTCTTTTCTTATGCTTTGATGGTCGTAGGAGAAAAGAAGGGAAAAAGGTAATGGTAAGCATTTAATGCAGTCACAAAAAAGAATTTAGGGTGGTAAAGGGTAGACAACAAAAAGGACCTTTAAAATTAAAAGAAAAAATTCTGGTTGGAGTTTTTTTAATAAAGAAAACATGAGATAGCCATCACGCCTAAAGACAATATTCTGCTCTTACACATTTCTAGAACATGTAGATTTTAAAAGCATCTTGTTTCAGGAATTCTGAAATACAGTCCAGTGTCTGGTTTATGATGACGTGTATGTCAGTGAGGCAAGCAAAGTATTGTTTGCTGAAAAAAATAATTTCCCCTCTAACAAATATTTCTGGATCTCTGCCCAGTTAGATACCTTGAATAAGACCAACAAATCACAACACTTGAAAGATGGGAAAAAAAAAAAAAAGAAACAAAATCAAATACAAAAAAAACCCCCAGAATAAAAATATTTTAGAGATGCATATGCTTTTCAGCATTTGTAAGTACTACTTGGTTTAGGGAAAAAAAACCCCACAGAATAATTCAGTAGAACTGACAAACTTCAAACCAACAACTTTGAAAACTTGTTTGAAATGAAAACATGGACAAGAAAAATCCAAGATCAAAAATGCTAGCATATAGCAGGTCAAAGCATTAAGAATTTCACAGTGTGCAGCGCAGAGAGTAAGGCAGATGGAGCACAGCATTATCTGGACTGAAGTATTTGGTGCACAAAAGGTCCAGGGATTATAATGAGCCTCTCGTGGGTACTACAACATATGGAGCAGAGATGCTATTCAGATAGCTCTCTATGTATAAAATGTTTATTTTTTCTTACACTTGCCTGCACATTAGAAGACACTGTTTATCAAACAGCCTGCAGAAAATCATCAAGTAATTCAGAAAGCCCCAGGTTACGATATATTTGCAAACCTAGGTACTTAAAAATTACCCACAGAAGTACGATAGGAAAAATAGCTGTAAAAACAAGGCATTAGCAGTCATCCGCAAAGGAAATAGAATGGCCCCTGATGCACTTCTACAAGAAGACATGTGAGGCAACAGGAAGGAGGGAATTGCAACCTATATGCAAAACAACTACCCCACCAAGACTGCTATGTTAGTTTGAAATGACCTATTTGATCTTGTTCAGGAATTTGTAGCTATATTATATATAGTTCAAGAAACCATTGAAACAACCAACTTCTCTGTCAATCACAATATGCATTTTTCTATAAATCAATGGCATCACACTAGAATTCAAGATATGGTTTGAAAATAAGGAAGACTTTCATAACAGAAAACACCACAATACATTAAAAAGCCCAATTTTATTGTGTCCTATGAAGCATAAAACTGAGGACAAAACCTTTTAAGACTGGTCTAACTTGAAGACGAGGTTATACCTAGCCTAACAACCATGATTAACAGGACACCACTCAGTATCAGAATATGTGATCTTTTTAACACATGCTTTTTCTACAATCTTTCATCATACAAGGCCAGAGCTAAATACTGCCATGCAGCCCGACTCTCATTTCCCACTTCAGTTGTACATTCCAATAACTTTTACATTACTGTAAGTGATTACTGTAAGGGTACAAGTATGCAGACTTTTTAGTAGGCTGATTTAATTCACATATATTTATCCAAGTACAAGCTTGGACATGATGGTGATGCATGCCACAGAAGAATCAAAATAGACTAGCCCATGTAAGCTTTCAGTTAAAATAATCAATATAGATCAGTGCTTTTAGTTTTCATTTAAAAATCCTATCTAGTTCCAGAAGGAGCTCTCATTTATCCTTCAATAAAGCCAGCTCTATCCTGGTATTACTCCACCAGAGCGGTAACATGTCTATTCAACTAATGTATTTATACTCTGCTCAGGTTTTACTCATCCTATTCCTCCAGCACATTACTCTCCCCGTATCCCCTAGCACACAGACATTAAAGAACACCCCTCTATTGTGAGTATGAAAATATCACAGGTCATGGAAATGACTGCTGCATTACTGAAGAAGCAAATCATAACCTAATCTGCAGTTTCAGCAACTGCACACCTATGCTCTGCTGTTCTTTCTTCTTTCCTCTAAATTAGTAATTTTGTCCTGACACCCAGATGTTTCGCTTGTTCCAAATACAAAGCAGCAGATTTTGTTAGCTTCAACTCCATTTTGTACCATTTTCTTGTGCTTATGCTTGAATTCAAGCAATTACAATTTCCATGTAATAGCTCCCATCCCTATGAAACATGCAGAATTTTTGCAGTATAGCACAATAAAGAAAAACAACTATAAAAATCCATTTTTCTAATCTTCTCAGTGCTGTAATATACAGAGAAGTTCCCAGAAGCAGACAAAACCAGATCAACCATAATGAGCTTTCAGCTCACAAACCAAATAGAAAAGCTTAAACCACAACAATCGTCAACATAATCAGTCACAGAATTATCGCTGGGGGCAAAAAATCAGTTTAATGTAGAACTGATTCTTCTTTTAACATAATATTACTATATCACATCACTGGGATCTTTGCCATGTACAAAGGCTTAGTTCACATGCTGGTTGTAACTGGAAAGAAATACATATTGCTTATTCTTACAAATTAATTTTGTGTTTGAAGTACACAAATTTTACCCTCATGGACAATGTTGTATTTCCACATAAAACATTTCACTCTTCAAATATAAAGCAAAACTGGAAGAAAACACAGCTGTAGACCAAAGTTACTGTCAGCAATCAAATTAACAACTAGTTCAGGATGGCAAGTAATCAGCCACCCCTCAGTTCTGACAAGTTACTCAGGAATCCATTTTATACACACAAGCATCAAGGAAAGGAATTGCAATTAAAAAATTAATAATAATTGTTACAAATCAGATTTTTTTCCCAGCACTTAAAACTTTAAATGTAATGAAATATCTTCCAAGTATCACACAGGCAACTGGCAGAGTACCAGTTCTTCTAACACAAAAGTTACAATATTTGGTTTTATTCATGTTTCTGCACCTTCAAAGACACTAAAAATCATTATTATATACTGTACATAAAGGAAAGTACTAAATTGCATCAATTTTTGGAACTCACTTAAGTGAGCAACATAACATGTTCAGCTTCTAACAACTGAAAGTTCTGTGTTACTTTCAGCCTAAGGATTCAATGCCTGCAACCAAAGTTAATTCTCTAAATTAATTTTAAGTGTCCTTTGCAAATGACTACCAGCTACTGCTATGTTTTGCTCTCAAGGAGACTGCATGAATGAGGAGTGGCTTCAAAACTTACTGAATTTGGAAATTACATTTATGGCAAACAACAGCATAATCTTTGAATTTCAATAAATTTGTACATTTATCTAGTCAACTCTCTGAATTCTTTCTAGTACCATGGAACTGTCATGTCAGTTGTGGTTATCCGGAATCAAACTTAGGCAAAAACAACAACAACAAAAAAGGAATGTTCAGTTTTCACCAAAATATATAACCTTAAGTATTCATATAACATTTAATGAGCAGCCTGAGAATAAAAGTATTCAGCTTCAAATATGAATATTGTCAGAAACAAATTCTTCTAAAAGGTTTTGATTTTGGATTACGAAGAGCTAAGTTCAGTACAGAACAGGGAAGTTTCTCCTAGCCTAATGGAAAGTCAAATGAATACAAAAACAAATTAATAGAAGAAACAAGATTCTCAGCTATGAATCTTTAAAGCACGCCTGTATGCACTGAGTATATGAGGACAGAATAATAACTGAAAATAATATTTATTTTGGTATGAACAAATGATGCCAAAAGAAAGACTAGAAAATGCTATTACTATTTGAAAGGTATTTTTCATTTTAAGCATGCTTCACAAAAATTACTCATTCTCCCACTACTACTGTAAAAGCAGCTTCGTGCATCTTTGTTCAAAGCTGAGAAATTGGGACGGACTCCCCGACAGAACGTTCCCATGAAAAACCAGCAGTGAAACCTGATGAACCAGCTACTTACTATCTACTGTCTGGGGCAAAGTAATAAAGTAAATGTATGAACGAATACAGAAAATTATGCCTTCAAAAAATAATTCCTTAAACAACTCAGGTTTTATCGTTGAACATTAGAGGTCACTGTGGGACTTGTTAAGAGCAGACCTAGTGCACTCTATCATTCCTCACCATAGCGATTTTGAGTCTGGGATTTGTGACAACTTCAACTGCCATAGTAGTTTCTCAGGTCTCAAGAATAAGCAAAACAACTTAACAAGCATAAGGATACAGATTTCCACAAACAGCTGAAATCTGTGAATCTGATGCTAGTCAACTTATAGAGATCTCACCACAAAATTCCAACTGTGACTGTGAAACCATTTGAATCTTAAAATTACTGTTAGCAGGCTTAAAATATTATTTTCAGGGATCTGGATATCACCCATTACTGCACCATGTGTCTAGTTATTTACCATCAGTTCCAGGAGAAAATTTATTTCGGTAAAGACATAGAAGTTAAATAAAAGAATCTGTAATTTTAAAAGTAAATTAAATGAAAGACTCCTGGAAAATCTCTCAAATGCAGTAGCTAAAAATGTTACATTTTTTAACAAAATGCATATGTATTCAGTTAAAAAGCTGCATATTGGAAAAATAAAGTCGAATTCTTAAGTTTTCTGGAGAAATTATCTCATTTAACCTGAAAATCCCAAGAGGTTCTGTCTTCCTACTATACTTTGTTGACAATTTCTACTTTTTTCCTAGCTGAACAACGAACAAGTATGTGTGGCATATGCTTTCAGGGGAGAAAAAGAAAATGAAGATGTGCTGGTACAAGAAAAATATTTAGGGAGTTGTAAAGCAGCTTTGCCTTTTCTGGTACCTTGGTGTGCTCAGTGAATTCCAGTTCCACAGAACAAGGATGGTAAAATAAAAAAAGAGTAAAACTTCTATAATGGAATACTGGCTAATGAAAAGATTTTATAAGGTTAGAGTCTACTTGTAGTTCAGCTGCACTTTTTCTATCTAAGCTTTTCGCCACCTTCCAAGAAAATTAAGTTACCTTAAAAAAAGTAGGAACATCAGAGAGACATGGAACTGGCTGAATATCTTCAGCTTCAAGCATTGTGGCCTTTATACGGAGAAGCATTTAACTAAGAACAGATTGTGGGACAAGCACGAGACGTGGAAAAGCAGCCACTTTAGAACAAGTTATATCATTATAAACAAAAAACAAACAAACAAACAAAAACCGAAAACAAACAACAGCAATAAATTCTCTCTCAGATGTCCAGGATGTAGGGTGACAGGAAAGCCACTCCATCAGGATACGAGAGAACAGCCATGAACTGTAGTCCTCATAGAACAAATACAAGACCTGATAGAAGTTTAATAAAGCAGAAAAATACGCTAAGTAAGGACTGCATTCAGTCTGGAACCAAAAGCAGTGCACAGCACAAGTCTCAGTTGCAGACACGATGCCAATGAACGGCAGCAGAACCCCGGAGCTGCTCCAAAGCCATTTCCCCGCCCAAGCTCCCGCAGCACTTCCACCGGCAGCAGGGCATGACCGCCTGCCGCACCGCCTCTGACAGGCGAAGGATGCAGCGAACAGCGGTGCTTCTCACTATTGGCTCTGCTGGGTCTTTTTAATCCAGTCCCTTCCCACTGGAAGTAGATATCTCGGTAACCTGAAGGACGAAGAAGGGAGGAACCCAACACCCGACTATCGGCGGGGAAGCAGCAGTGGGTGCCCCACGTGNACGGCGGCCCCGGGCTGCCCTGAGGGGCCGCGGCTGCGGGGGCTGCACCGCACGTCCGGCTCGGCTGGGCGGCCTGACAGGCTCACCTTGTGCCATACACAGAGCAAGACAGGCCCTGCACGAAATAAGGCTCTTGGCCTGATCCTTTTTCAGCCCCTGTAGTTACAGTTTGAGTCCCCAGAAACTTGAGGATGCTGCATTGCAGAGGCTGTGTCTTCCTTCAGTGAGGATGGAGATTCAAATACATAAGGAGTCTACTCTTGCGGCCATTTGTTGGCAATTAGACAACAATAAATCTGTTTGGATATTCGCATGTAGTATTGGGAGTTCTTAATATTTCAGTACAAAGCAGTTCTGTACCTTGCATATATTGTAACCCACACAAAATGGCAGGATTTTTGTTCAGCTGATGACTTCCTTAGTGCACACCAGACTTGATCCGGACTGATGTCAGCCATACCTGCTGCACATAGAGCTGGCTGCATTGTTCTGCCAGTTCTGGCTTCATGGATGGTGGTTCGGTTTTCCTGGCTGGTGCAGATGGATACACTAGGGCTTGTGTTTTCATTCAGCGTTTAATTTGTTTTATCAGTTGCTGTAACAAGTGCAGGTGCCAGTATAGTCTGAAGTGGGAGGTTTTTCCACATAGTTCATATACCTTCAAGAGTCAGCGGGCAAGTTCATGAAGGGAAAATCCATTACAGATTATCACATATTTAGGAACTACCTCTGGTTCAGGGAGTTCCTAACTAGATGCTGGGAGATACTTCTACTAGACAGGCCACTGTTGGAAACCAATGTAAAATGACACCTCTGCCTGACTGTGCAGTCAGTTATTTGCAGTTTATTACAAAAATGTTATTTTTAAGGTCAAATATAATTTTTTTTTACATTTAAATGATCTTGACTTTGAGACAGAGCTTGGAAAGTATGAATCCATAGTTATCTGTAATCTGTGTCTTTTTACAGAAATTAAGTATTTCCACAGTTGTTGAGATAGGAGTCTAGTATCTTAGAAGACAGTGGAGTAGAGTTCTTATTAATAAATTGAATTGGAAGGCACACAGTAAGACCATTTTTACTACAAGGACATATGTGGAAAAGACTTTATCACTAATTAAAGTGGTAAAGTAGGTATACTTTTATTCAGCCGAGGCGACAGGCGGGATGTCTCCACAATGGCTTGCACCCCTCACAACTTTTGCCTCCCGTTTTATTTCCCAGACCATTACATTCATCAAGTTTCCTAATACGCCTATACATATTCATTGCCTAGCACCACTTCGTAGTATAATGAGCCCAAAAGTCATTTCCATATGCTTTGCGCCTGCGCAGTGCTTCTTGGTGGTCGTGGGCCAGGGTCTCTGGGATGAAGTAAGGTCTTCCTCAGTACTCTTCCTCAGTTTGAACTTTTTACCTTTCTTCCTTGCGCATGCTTTCTAGGTCCCTGGCCGTAGTCCAAACTCTAGAGCTGGTTCAAACTGGCTTTAGGGTCTCAAAACAGGATCTCTTAGTCACCCATGCGTAGTTATGCCGGCGGCTCAGTCTTAGCACGGGAATCCTAACGCCGTAGCTGGCTAGCAGGAGCCTTTCTAGTAATCACGAACAGAAAACTGCAGAAAGCTTCCTCAG